>FTRY01000053.1:0-134235 GCA_900157415.1 Armillaria cepistipes
CTGTGAACATACATCCAAATTCTTTAACCTTTTTGTTTCTTTCAGGCTATCCATCCTGAACCACTGACACTTTTTCAAATTTCTGTTCTGGCAGCCGTCTTCCTACAGCCCAGGCCCAGCCTGAACTATGCATGTCCCAGCTTATAAAAATTCCCAAGCAATGTGTACACATCTTTGGGTATCAAACCATTGGTGGGTGACATAGATTTTGAATGTGTGCACAATCCCATTAGCATCTTTGACAACCAACTCCCCACATTGATCATACCCTTCTGCTGATCCCATATCCAATCCCTGCACAAGCCCCTTTTCAATGCAAAGCCCTTCAAAACCAGTCCTCACCTGTCTCATCATTATATCTAACATATTTAGAACTGAAATAACCACCACTTGGCAAAGGCTCAGTCATGACCTGCATCCATGTTGGTCTCCATTTCTTACATCCAAGTCCAGCTCTAGGATACTTAAAGAGAAAATGTGCCCTTATCTGAGAGTTCATTGCATCCACCAGTGCTGTCCATGCATCCTCTAGAGACTCACTCTCATGGTAGGCAGGTATTATATTGGGCAGCAGAGGGAATGCAAGTCCAGCCACTCTATCCAGTGGATTAGTTGACACTCGCTTCTGCATTTCTGCCAGCATGTCAAATAAACCTCCAGCCCACTCTCTTGACTCTAGCTGCCTGTGAAACCTTGTCAGCAAGTCTGTCTTATAGTTTCCATCCTTGTCTATTGATCTGGCATGCATGGGTCCATCTGGTGTGTCCCCAGCAATGATCCTATCCTCTCCACCCTCCTGGACTGTCCATGCACGTTGAAACCAGCACTGATCACTGTCCAAGTCACCATCCTTCAAACTCAATGGCTGCCCCAGTCCACTCAGATAGATCACAACTTTGGCCCATTTATACACATATCCAATTGTAGGCACATCCAGCTTCCACTCCTCCACACGCAGATCCTCCTGCAGCCCCCCTTTCTGCCTCAAACAGAGCACATCCAGCCATGTGTACTCCACACCCAGATTTAGCATCTCAATCCGGATGAGTTCAAGACTGGCACCCTTTGGGATTGGCACTGGCCACTCCTTCCCATTGATTGATGTCCACACATCCACACGATCCTTTTCATCCACCCATGCATGTGAAATTGGCCATGGCTTTGCTTTATTATACTTGTACCGTGGTACTGATGCATCAGTGACCCATGAAGGCACCACACGATTGCTGTACAGGTCCCAAACATGTCGAGGTGGCAAAAACGGGTCAACAATCCGGTTCCCTACCAGTGCTTTTTCCCTCCACTCCTTGTCCTTCTTTTCACGTCTGTGGAGTTTCTTTTGTATTTTGCATGTGTTCCATACTGGACGGAGGTGGGCATAAGCTGTGCCAAAGTCATCATTCTTCTCAATGCACTCATTCAGAAATGAGAAGACAGACCGGGTGTCAAGGGTGTGTGATGTTCCAAGTGTGGTGTTCAGCTGATCCAAGACCCCCTCAATACCGAGGGTAGCACAGGGAGTGTCTGCAAAGGAGGATGGTATAACAGGACTTTGACCAGTGTACGACCGCTGCTTTGGAACCTTGATAGACGATTCCGCTTGGCCAGTCTCAGTGAACACGGAAAGGGTGACTTTGGGAAGAGTGATGCCCTGGAAATACATGTAAATTTCTTGTCCGTCTGTGTTGCCAACTGACGTACCCACGACTCCCTATAACGATAAGAAAAAGACTTCTTGTCATTGATATCATCGGGAGCCTTATCGGAATGACGGTTTGACTCTGTATCCACAGGATCAATCTGAGGACCTGCCACCGACAATGCTGAGGGTTCTTCTGGTCGCACGGTGGCCGATGAATCAGCTGTCGCCTCCAACACCGGTTCCTCATCTTCTGAAATATCACTCCTGGCCGGGTGTTGCATCTCCTCTACCGTCTCTGAAGGCGCGATCAACTTGGTATTCCCGTCTGAAACGGAGCCTACGCTCGGAGGTGAATCCATTGGTCTCTGTCGAGTCATAAATACGAGGCGCAAGCGTTTCCAAATCGATTTGATGCGAATCAAAAGCCAATTTCGTTCAATTCTTGAGAGCGGTACTATTAACGTCGTCAATGCATGTACTCGAAACGATCGTGATTAACTGTACTCACTATTTCCCCTTTCAAAGCTTTCAAGATACCGTGCCAGGGAGTGCGGAGAAAAGCTGCTCGAGTCGCCGTGGATAGGGTTGGAAGGCAAGGCACAAATTCCTGAAACGCAAGCAAACAATGCGACACAAGACAGCTTAGTAAGATGCTGTACACGTGGAAATCTTGTTTGATTGATCCTGTCGTTCGTCCGCGACGACAGACATTCAAGGCGTAGTCAAACACTGATTTGCACGCCTGTGAGCACGTTAAATTCCTCCCAGGAAAAGATAGTGGATCGCCGCATGGCACGGGCACTCGCACGATGTCTCATAAACTCACTCCCGCATCGACAAGCTACATTCTATTATTAGGAGGCGCCCTCTTGTCCTTCCTGGCCAATTCATGCCCTCTCTCTCGCGAATCGATGGCGCTATCCCCGCTATGTTAGCACACGCCTCGTAACAGAATTACCGCCTGCTTACCAATGTGCCCACACAAGTTCACCCGTCCATCTCGTCCCTCGTCCCTCGCTACCAACCCGCTGGATTCGAGAGAACTGCAACGTCGTCGTTAATTCGTAGAGGCTGTCAGAGTCGAGGAATGCCTCACTTGAACATCGGCCGTGCTTGCATCACTACAGATAAGGAAGGTGGCCTACTGCAAATGAGCCGGTCAGCATTCACGCAGCAGGTAGGTAAAAAAGCGAGAGCACCTCATCCTAGCATCGCTGCCCTGCAGTCTATACCTTCGAGCCAAATCTCCAGTCTCAGGGGTCCACTCCTAGACGCTACGGTGGCCGGATATACCAACTTGAAGGCGGAAGCCTACAGAACGCAGCAATGTTGGTTACTCGATGGAAGAGTAAAGGACTGCATCAAACATACCATTTCAACCATTTCGGCTCTATACCCTATTGATTATCGTCGCTCGCCGGTCCAGAAACAGAGAAGACTAAAGATCAATATCGGTATGCAATCAGATAATCTCGAGGCGATGCATACCTTCGTACTGGTATTGAGTCTTGAGGAGATTAAACGAAACACTGTTCCACATAAAGGTCAGCAAAGAGGAAGGAAACATGCAGCATACGCACTCGCACCTTCGAAATGGTCGTGGTACAGGTTCACGCTGGCAGCATGACAAGCGTCACATCGGAATCAACGAATCCACCAACGGCCATGGGACTGGGACGGTACCGTGAGTGACGTCGAATCCGCGGATGCTGCCACGCATCGCAAGTCACTGCGTGCACGTATCACATTCAGTGCGATGTCTACGCATCCGCATAGGTACATCCCTACTGTTCAAGCCTATTGTGCTCGGCTGCAAGATTGCTCGACGTCCCATCCGACATCCGCAAACCACCTCCGTGGATGTGCCAACCCGAAAAGAAGTGTCGGACCATCCCTCCCTTGCTAATCCGCGCTACCCCTCCTCTCACCATCCGCACGCACGGGCGACCCTCCGCGCATGCCCGCAAGTATTCCTTGAGTGTAGTCGGCAGTTACTGCATGAATCGAGTTAGCTCCTCGGTGACTCGTACATCGAAAATCAACCATACCTTCGTGGTCCACTAGCCGTCGACGCCCTCCGTATTCAAGTCCTAACCTAGCCATTAGTCCTCGATGGCACGAACGAGGGCCAGGATACATACCAATGTTGAACGGGATGGTCGCAGCGGTAGGGATGGGAGAGGACAATCTGTCGCCAGCAAAGAGTGACCGGTTCAACGTTCACCCTGGAATTAGATAGGTAAAGAATCAACGTCAACGACCAGCACGCGGTTGCACGCACCACCAAAACCACTTTTGTTGGTTTTCCTTGTTCCACAAGCTTGCTCGGTGGCGAGTGTCCTTCGTACTAAATGCTAATTAGTCGATAATCGCAGATGAAAATGCATCGAACATACAATTGGACCCATATTCACCCTTCACTGCGGTTGAAGACGCATCAATGCACCCTGATCAGAGTCGCCACGGACACTGTATCGAGCTCTATACCTGTCCAATATCTAGAGTCAGCAGCGAAATGAAAACGTTCTAACGAGGGAACTCACCAAGCCCAGGTTAGGACTGCCCAGCCATGTCCGAAAAAAAACAGAGTTATTTATCGTGGTTATACTGTACAAAAAATATTGAGTACAGGTAGTGCCGGAACTGGCGTTACGGCAGGTACGTTTTTGCACGCACTCGGTTGTTTCAGCATCTCCAGGTACCTTCTGGCATGGATATAGGTGCTACGCCTACATCTAATATCTAATAGCAATCGTCGTTTCACCACAAGGGCCGTAACAAGCCGCTCGTCAGTGCTTTTGAACATAAGGTTCCGGCAGATCCGGGAACTGCCACGGCAAATCCTAGGGCACTCTAAAAAGCACAGAATTAAAGGTCGTCTGTGAAAGAACTGAAAAGGAGGAGACGTGGTTAAGTCAGCTGCCGTCCATGGCCCTAGAGGTGGCAGTCATTGGTTAAAGTGTCCGTTGAGGTCATCCTTGGAGTACTTGAGCATTTGAAGTAAAGTGGTAGAGGGATGTCGTCAGACATCATCAAATAAGAGTCGCAGGAACGGCCAACCCTAGTACCCGCGGAACAAACACTACATCAAAATAGGTAGTGCGGGACACCACCAGAAGTAGTAGACTTGCGCCTACAAAACCAAGGAATTTTTGTACACTATTACGCCCATAGTTATTGCCCAAAATATCGCTCTATCTTGTTGCAAGGTCTGGAAACAACGCTCTATTCACGAAAATGAGTTAACGGCAAGGAAATAATACTGGAAGACGTCCTTACCTCTCGCAATGTTGGTGGTCCGTGTTCATCTCGCCAGCGTGATCCAGTGTCACTGTGACACATCAACAAGCGCACGGGCCCCAGACTCGACGACCTGCACAGACATCGTCCTACAAGGCGTAGCGAGCCTGCAGTACGAGCAAAGGAGACTCTTCCTTGATAGCGGACCTGAGAGAAAGTTAGCGAAGGCTGCATGTCTCGACGAGCACCCACACCTCTCATTCCAGAAATTCTTCAACTCGTCTGCCATACGCTCAGCTCTCCCCATAAGATATTGACACCGGCTTCATTTGGACTCCAGAAGAACTTGGAGAAATCCTTAGATGCGCTCCGGTTATGAAGGTCATCGCCTGGGTGAGATATGGCTGTGCGAGCGCTGAGCGTTCATTCTGTGCTGCTGTTCCTTCATCGAGCCTGACGTTTGCGTGCGTGCGGATGGACTAGAGAGAGGACGATTCGATGCCAGGTCGAGTGCAGCCGTCGTCGTGGTTGACGGTAAAGAAGACCCTTGCCTATTTGGGTCTGTGCACACCCTTCCTCTTCAGTCTCAACCAACAGCTTTCCCACTCAATACAATGTCGAGGATGCTCCCGCCTCGGTCAACCTCTGCCGATCCCTCCACGCCGCAACTCGGCACTCCTGCAAGAGAGGGTGAGCTTGCAAAACGGAATCAAACAAGTCTACTTACTAGTCAATTCCACATACACCACGGTCAGGTCGTAGCACTTCCTCGTTGTGTCTCGCTGACTAAAGGCTTGTTAGCTTCAGTATGAGCAACACTGGATTCACTTACCTATGCCTTATCGCCATACTCTTACCCAAATTATTGCACCCAGCGAGACCAAACTCCTCATCGTCTACTTTACTTGATTGCCAGTTAGCACTCGAGCGAAAAAGGGTAAAGTGCAGTCTCACCTCAATCACCGACGACGCATCTCTGCCAACCTCTTAAGTAGCAGCTCATCTGTCTCTCTGTAGCCCCAGTAATCCATAACCGTTGTTGACATTCTCCTGGTAGTCGAAACGGTCGCAACCTGGCTCTGACTAAATGGCGAAACTGAGCTTGTGAGGGCGAGCATCGAGGCGACAACGAAATGGGAGCATGTTCGGTACTAGCGACAGCGACTCTGATTAGTTATTGCAATAAGGGCGGAAGAAACTGTACGCACCTCAAATAATAGAATCCTCCCGTATGCCGTGTACAACTGCCCATCGTTCCATCCCAACAAATTCTCTACCGTAATATCGATGCAAAGGACCGATGGGACCGATGGACAAGGCAAGCACGAAATGGTCGACATCGGGATCAATCACCCAACAGCAAGGATTCAGGGAAGTTATCGACATCACATCACCTGCGACGACGGCGAAATGGGACGCGAGGATGGTGGAAGGAAAGAAAGATGTTGAGCTTCAGCATGACACAAGACACGTCTGTCACTCCACGTGATAAGTTGCCGCACGCCATATCGAATAGACAACCAGATAGCACGCGAGGGCTTCTAAACCATCGGTTTCTGATGCTGATGTGCCGTTCCTAAGGGGAAGAAGATGCCAAAGGGGTGGCCTAGCGCACCTTTCTTCAGAATTGCTCGGTTATGTGCGCTTGACACGCGTAGTTCTACACAACCGCATTAGTCTGCTGATTACAAAGAGAAAGAGACAAGCATACCTTGCAGTCGTATCTGATCCCGCTTCGAGAACTTCTGCGGCGAGTTCTTCGAGACTCATCAGATGACCCTTGAGTACTGAGTATAGCAACTCAGCGCCATCGTCAGAGTAATGAAACCAAAGCGTGCACTGTTATCCTTTCCAGCTTGTATCTTGTGAAGCAACCCTTTTCTGTCTGTGGGTGCCGGCAATCACTTCGAAACAGCCATGGTGACCATTTTCGCTACGACATCGTTCCTCTACCGAAACCACGGAGTTCGTTCACCGTCCGTTCATCGAATTCGTACTCCTCTCGTACGTTTGACAGCTCGTACCGTTGTAGCATATTCTGCCATACGTCGCCGCCGTAAGACGGCATCTTATCCCTATGGGGAACAATAAGCTGGAGATTTGATTCAACATTGACTCTCAACTTACAGGTTAAGAAAGTCCCCGCTTCAACTATCACACACCGTCGGGTTGCGTAGATGGTGGTACCGGAGGACCGGGATGTAACTCTCGAAATCACTGTCCACTGCGACCCGGGGAAGTCTCATGTAGCACCAGCGGAGTACAGTGGAAGCATACAAGCTTGCAGGCCCATACTAGCAACGTCGGATCCAAGATGGCTGTCGAGCCCTTTGAAGAGTACACTTGACGCAAGGTAGCATATCGCTGTACACAACAACATTTAGTCCACCCATCACGGTCAAAGAAAAAGGCATAAGCGTACTGTCTGGTCGTATCAGATCTTGCAGCCACAATAACTACGGCCGTTTCTGCGACGAATTCTTGGTAGCTGATTGTAACCCTTACAGCAAGTCAGCATAGTCATCAAAGTAATGAAACCGATGCATACCTGCGCACCCATCTCGGCTTGCAGCTTGCTAAGCAAATCACTCCTACTCGAGGTGCTGACTCTAACCTCGGCGACGGCTGCTCTGCCTAAACCACGCAGTTTTGCTGAGTAGCGACTACCACCATGCAGGTCCTACTCCAATCAAATGCATATATCTCCTCGTCCATTCGAAATCGGAACAGCCGGTACTTCCCTTGCAGAGCACGTCGCCGTAACAGTTTATCACGGAATTCCTGTATTCCCTCGTCCGTCCAAAATCTGAACAGCCGGGACTTCCCTTGTAGAGTACGTCGCCATACGAGGCCATCATGGAGTTCTTGAGTACCAGAGTCGTCTTGATTTACGAAAGGTGCATTGAACGCTAGATCACCGAAGATAAATGAGATAGTGCACCCCTATGAAGAATGGTATAAGCTGGAGATTCAAGTCAATAGAAATTCCCAACGTACAGGGTCAACAATCTGCACCGTCGTGAACATCCAACCTTCAGCTTCCTCGCCGGCACCTAATCGCACAGCCTATCCCATTGCGCAGTACAATGGTGTATCTGGTTCACTCTCCAGTCTTCTGCGCCTATATTGAGGCCTATGAGGCAAATACAAAGACGAGCAGAGGGATGACGAACAAAAGTATGGCCAGGGCATCAGGACACTGACGACCGGAGCCAGGACGCATTGTCATCGAATTCTCCTCCATCAAAGCGCCCGTGTTGAACGTTACGTTGGACCTTGACGATGATCAATGATTAATGAAGCTCGAAGCTTGCAGCGTCGAGTGCGAAGGAGTGTATCGAGCGGTACGTGCGTAGTATCAAAAGGCGGCTTCACCGTCGCAGGAAAAGAGTTTTGTGAGGAGATTTTCGGCTAGATTTTTAGTCTGCCGAGCCTCGAGGTGACAGTATGTGAATGAACTGTAAGAAAAATTCTGGTCTTTGAAAGTAACATCAGCAAACAAACACGTCGCGCGACGCGCTGGTGGAGCAAGTGGCTGTCCACTCGGACGGGTTCTCAGATAACCCAAGACTTCCTTCCAACTATGCTGGACTCGAGGGTCCGCCAGATGCTTTGAATTTAATTTAGCTACGAGTTTTTATTTCTGCCATTGACATCGACTTCGCGGATGTACTGTTCTAGCCCATTCTGCCCAGCTGCAAGACTGCTCGACGTCCCATCTGACATCCGCAAACCACCTCCGTGGATGTGCCAACCCGCATCCGAGTCGCGAAAACCACTGGCACCCATCTAGGCTAATAATAGAAGTGTCCGACTTTCCCTCCCCGCACTGCACCTCCTCTTGACGGTTAGACTATCCGCGCGCACGAGCGACCCTCTCCACGCATGCCCGCAAGCATTCTTTGGGCGTAGTCGGCAGTTCCTGCATGAATCGGGTTAGCTTCTCGGCGACTCTTACACCGAAAACCAGCCATACCTTTCTTCATTAGTGCTCTCCCGTATCCACTAGCATGTTCCCACAGTCGACGTCGTCCATATTGATGTACTAACCTAGGCATTAGTCCTCGATGGCACGAACGAGGGCCAAGATATGTACCAATGTTGAACGGGATAGTATCAGCAGCAGGGATAGGAGTGAACAAGATGTTGCCAGTGAAGCTTTGAAGACTGAATCGAGCACTGACCCCTGTTGTTAGATAGGTAAGGAATCAACGTCAACGACCAATGCACGGTTGCACACACCTCCATTCCACAGGCCTGCTCGACGGCGATACTCCTTACTCTACGTCTATGTCCCGCTCTACCTGCCCCCTCAGATTCCAGGCTCTGAGCTACTGTATATAGAAAATCATTAGCGAATGATAATGCAGCTAGCCAAGTAACACTTACCTTGAACGTTTCCCTTCTCGCCCAGGTCCACCGTTGGCAAGATGGATGACGCCGTTGCAAACACTGCAAGGAAAGAATAAGGAAAACAATAAATTAATGGCGGAAAATCTAGCTCACCATCGAGCTCAACGACAAGCGGCCAATCGACGTGGCTGTCAAGGTGAAGAAAACGCCATCAACAAGGTTCCCCAAACGGGCACCGGCCCAGAGTTCCGGTCACGAGATCCCGACGGGCTCACACCTTTTTCAAGTCTAAACGACGATGATTGAATCGGAAGCAAAAAGGTACAATCCATGCCTTACCTTGAGATTAATTAAGGTGACAACCCCCCCCCCGCGAAATCAACGAGCCCGTCAACAAACACGGGATATGTCCCTAACATCAATTCTGATGGCGTACTCTCAAGGCTTGGACAGAGAGAGGGGAGAAAAGTACCAGGGAAGACGAGAGAGAGAGAACAGTGGAAGATGGGATTTTAAGTGCGTCCATCCCCGGTTTTTATATGCCAAATTTCTTACAGAGATGGAATGTCAAAGACCAAAATAAAGACTGAAATAGAATACACACAAGAATTGGCAGTGTTACGCTTTCAAATTGAGGATCCAAACATCTCATTCTCGCGCGCGTACTACTGAGCTATTTTTGGGTTTCGCTTTGCTTTCCAGCGTCCAAGGTACGGCAAGGCAAATGGCAGAACGTTCTCTTCAACATCCCGTTCCCCTGGACATTCTTCGAGACTCGATCAGGCGAGATTCAAAGTCTGCACGCCACACGGAGGACCATGTATTCAGGCAATCTTCGGGAACTTGCACCGTATTGAATTTGCCATGCCAATGCCGCTTTCAGCCCTCCCAATGCACTTGAGTTTGTGATTCACAGAGAACTAATACCGCCTTCTGATCAACAATTCAAAATAGATTCGAACCAAGAGAGAAGATCGCAATGATTTCAGTGTGACAAATAAGCAGTGAAAAGAAACGGCACTTACTGTTCAAATTCACAAAATGCTCAGGGTCGTCAATATCACCCTACAAAAGGAAAACAGAGCTGCGATAGACGAAAACTTGCTTTGCAATAGACTGGGAAGATGGAGATCAGTGGTAGGTTAGGTGAAATTACATGAAACACGTACGATAAGTAGGTTTACCACGTCGTCGGAGAGCTTGAACCGTTCCAAATGAAGGATGATTCACAAGATGCTTCATAATACTTCGCCGCCGGAACATCGAAGTAAAGACACTCGGGCTGTCAGAAATCCAGAAGATTACAGGAGGGTCAGTCGAAATTTGATTCCACACATGAAATATATCCCTGGGTACGAGACATGTCAGAATTCGGGAGTAACAGTGTTGGAAGATATCCAACTTACGTCGGTTCGCTTCCCTCTAATCTTCCAGGTTTCGGAAGAGCGGAACATAGATGACAGGTGAAGATGATGGAGCTATTTCTGTGATATCATCACTAACTAGTCTCTTGCCAACGACTTGCCGAGGGTTGCTGACAAGTTAGTGTGGGATATTCGAGCTTCTCACAGCGGACAGTTAGTCGCCGTTTGGTTCTCGTACGGATTTACTTACATATTTGCTTATTTCCGCGCGGAATTTGTAGTATATAAGCTAGTATATTTCGTAGTTAGTCCCCATGCCGCGTTGCCACAGATGTAACCTAAATTTGCTACTCACTTCGTTTGAGTTCAGCCCCGCGATTGCGATAACAGTTAGCATTAGTTGTAGCAGGGTGAAGACTAGGCGTAAACGAGAGAATACCACATGAAAGATATTAACACTACATCTGAAACAGACATCATCCATATCTCGAATCAATGGGATGTGCGCAAAGCAACAAAATCGACTCACCATTGGAACCAACATGAAGTCAAGGGCCAGGCACGTCAAGACACGAGGCGTGTTCCCCCAAATGTATAACATGTCAATCAGGATCCCCAGTGTGGCATCATAGAACTCTTGAAAAGTATTTGCAACACTGGGGGTCGAGGATGCCTTTGTCCAGAGTAGCATAGCCTGTAACCTTCCATCAAAGAGGATGAATGTGAGCGTTTGAAACAAGGAAAATTGAAGGGATTACGGTTGGTACTAATGCAGTCTCGAAGATTCGGACACTGGTGAGGCGGGACCTTTGGGGAGATTTAGTGAACCTTGATCAATGCAAATAGGGAGGTCACTATACTCACCGAACCTTCAATGCTTTTGAAACATGGAAGAAACCAGACAGCGCAGCCTACAGAAGCGAGGATAGGACTCGAGGAGGTGGCTGTCAAAGGCAAAGTCGCGTCGTGGCTATATCGGAACGGAATGGACGCATGCCTCGTGGACTTGCCTCTTTAGTTTCTACTCCCATCTCGACTCCTTCATTCCTCGACTTCAAGCTATTGGAGGACTCGTCGTTTACCCAGAGGATATCCAGAACGATCCCGAAGTTCCTAAATTCGGAACACCAGTCTTTGAGGGTGATACCTGTCAATCATAGGTTGACGTCGCGCGCATTTGGGTGAGTAGACTCTGTCAATTCTTCTTTCAGCTAATCATTCTAAGGTCCCTTCATTTGGTATTGCTGCCTTGATATTCTGGTGCCGGCAGCTGGTTCCTCAAGTTGGATCATCTCTAGTGCGGCGGAGACCTTCATTTAAACGTCAATTCGTCCGACTTGGCTCTTCTTTTAATCGTCGCGATGGAGGGGACTTGAATTTGTCCTCAAGTTTGAGAAGGAGGTTCTGACACGTTGTTACTGGTGAGTTCTCGTGCTATTTTCCGGGTAGTATGCTATTCAACATACAATGACATTCAAGGTTCAACAGAACTATGCTGATTTCGGCAAGACAGTACTCGGTTAATTATGATTTCGGTATGAACTCAGTAGAGATCTGAAGGTGAGTGCGGATCCGTTCACAGATACGTGCAAATGAGTCTAATCCTTTTCATTCGACCATCGCAGAAAACTGGTTCTATTGGCTATGATACAGTGTACAAATCGCTGTCTAATGAAAAGCTGTGCCAAAATTGATACCCGCCCGCTACCAAGCGAAGCTATATTCAAACTAATGCACAAGAGTCAAATTTTACGCCGCCGCTGCCCAAAATCCGTTCCCAGAGTCCTGGATAGCTCTCAATTAAATCATAGAACACTGGTATCAAAGTATCGACGCACCTTTGGCCCAAACAGCGCGACATCGCTGCCTTAATCTCGATTTCCGCATCATCGGATTCAAATTTTGAATGCCGACTTCGAATTCTGCGAGGTACCGGCAAGGTATACTGTCAAATTTGTTGGAAACTCTATCAGGTCCACCTGCAGGTCAACGCTCTCAGGGCCTGTGGACCTTTCGATGGTGACGGGGTATCAGATTCTTCTTCGCTGCAGTTCACGTTCACAATATCTATGCTACGAGATCAGCTCGGCAGCTGTTGCTAGCTGGAACGAATACTCATCAGCATGCTATGCGAAACGGCTGCCATATGGACGGTTAGTACATCTCCGTCTCAGAGAATATAAATATAACCTAACACCGATTTTAGAGTGGACTACCACTGGGGGATGGTGGTCCGTCCCTGTTCCCGGCAATTCTCTTCGTGATATCTAGGGTACTCGTTAATTGCGGCCGAACACGATAATCAAAAAAGGATACTCACTACTTGCGCCGGTGGCCCGTTCGCTTTTCTGGACAATACTCTGACAGGTAAGCGAGTCGTCATTTCACAGAATAGAAGCTAGCTTACTATTGATTTGGAGTGAACTTCTTGTCAAAGCGTTGCATGTCCCGCGACAATGGAAACGAGTGGGAAGGATTCTAATGAAGCGGCAGGAATAAGTGACATACCAGTCGAGATCAAATGGAATAACATACCCTCCCCTTCATTACAGGTGATCCGAGTTCACGTTGTGATTGACACTCCATGTCAAACCGCAACGATGATCTCACAGGACCGATACCAACACGAACACCTTCCTCGGTGCTGCCGTACAGGTGCTAAACTGAATTTCATTGCAAATCTGGGAATCTCTGTCAGATATTCGCCGGAATCAAATTATCGGCAGCACTTACAATCTCGCATCTCCCGCCGGATATCAAAGGTAGGAAATAACGGGCTTACGATGGACGTGTTGCGGTAGTCTCTGTTCAAAGAAAAGGTTCGAGTCTGGAGATCACCTACTCGTCATTTGCAAGTTAGGGTCAGAGTAAAGAAAGAGATACTTATGGATAATGGCAATAGTTGCCTGAAACACTCGTAAGTACAATTCACCGACGCTCGTATGGAGAGGCTCCGAGTCACTGACTTGCGTTTCCATCCAGGGATCGGAATGGTCGTCACAGTATGTAGCATCTCCTACAGAGAAACAAAGTCAGCACCGTATTCAAAACGGATGCTTAGCGATACGGGAGGATCTGAAGAGTTGCACCCTTCGCATGGTCGAAGATGGGGATGGTGACAGGAGGAAACAGACAGGGTATGGTGATTCGTTTGTAGGACATGAGATGTGTTATTTGTGTTGTAACTGGTACCTTGAATGTTTGACGTCTGATCAAGGTTTTAGGCTCGCTGATAGAAACAAAGTAGACGGCCGAAGTGAGTGGCGTTGAAAAATATTTTGACAAGCCTTCCGATCGTGGTCAGGGCGCAACGACTCAATGCAGCATTCAATTTTGAGCGCTCTATGTATGGAAAAAAAGAAAAGGATGCAGTTTACTATGCGTATGTGGACCTGTATGCCAAACGGGACCTTTTCTCATCTCGATGAAGGTCTTTTTTCGACTGTGAGCTGGTACTGCAGAAGAAAAACGAAAGACACTTACGAATGGAGTGGAAGTCATCTGAGCAACAGTGCGAAGGACTTCTCCTCAAATCATTCGTAGCTCGGCAAGACGCCCTCATACACGGAGATGCTGAAGAGCCCGTCGGTTTCAGATTGATAGTCAAAATTTAGTGGTTCCTGGCCAAATTGTTGGTGATCCCGCTTGCCGCTCGGTCTAGCTCGTCGAATTCATACACCTTCTCTGAAGACTGAATACCCAAAAAATGGTCGAGGCTCATCAGGTTCGTCGGAAATCGGTAAAGGAGGGCGGCTTACGTATTTCCTCACAACAAAGACGGTCTCCTCTGTCATCTATTCGGCAACAGAATGGAGTTTTACATCGTGAGTCGTCCTCGTGCATATCAGGGAAATTATTGATAGCACGCGTGTGCGAGACACGACGGCGACGAGCGTAAGAGATATGACAAGTGGGCTGGTTGTCTTCAGAATCTGCGTGTCGTTAGAGATGGATATTTTCAGCACGACGACCAGGAATTAAAATAGTCTCTACATACATCTATCCACGAAAAAGAACGATCCTACAATGTAAAATCTTCGTACACAGTGAAAAGGGCCGCGAGAGCAACAAGCCACAGAAGCACTATCTGAGACACAATGAAGAGATGCGAATGAACACAAGATAACGTCGACGAGATGGCAGTGAACGACGAACCATGGCAGGCGTGATAGAGGACAGATGGAGGCAAGAGAATGGTATCGGCTGCTGGACAGTTGACTAGACTATAGCGAATCGCATAGGTCCTCTGTTTTTTCCTAGCACTGTGTCGCCCGCAAAGAACGAGAAATCAGGGAAAGGAAGACGCAAGGAACCTGGAAAACGTTGAGAAAATGTCCGAGGCGGCAGTCGTGACGTCATGATACGAACTTGATGCCGAGATCCCCGATTCTTTCCGAAGAATGAGGAAACGACAGAGGGTTATAGGGAGCCGTAACTGGTCGTGAGTAGTGCCAAACTGTCTGGACAGGGGCTATACTCCGGGTTGGCTTAGCTAATTTGCGGTGATTGGCGAGCATCCGGCAGGCTTCGGCTGCTATGCCGGGTGGCTGAAGATGATGGCCGATGTGGCTGAAATTTTCTCTCTTTCCGATTTCTCCCTATTGGTTAGGAGAACTGGCTTGCTTATGAAGAGTACTTATCAGTTTGGCACTGATCGCAAGCATGGGTCTCTTCATAGGAATATTTATTTTCATTTCCTCTGTCTACTTTTACCTCCTTTTCATAACACTTTGTTCCATGGATCTCTGTTTCCTTCTCATTAATTGTCAGGCTGGACATCTTCCCTTTGACATCCTGCGCTCGTGTCATTTGAAGTTGCTGGCTGTCGTTGCGCACTTCCACATCATCTTTCATCTTTCTTCCACCTTTTTCGTCTTAATGCTCTGCAGACTCTTGGTCCATTCACTGTATGCAGCACACATGTAGTGGTGTTTGCATCTTCATATGCTCTTGATATCTCTGTGACTGCTTGCTTGGTTTGGTTTTTCTGGTATGCCACATTGCCATGAACCATTGTATATCGGGGGAGCAGGTGAAGTCTGATGTGTTTGTGCTCTGTGCGGCGCAAGAAGACATGCATCTGATCTGTGCTTCTTCCTTAATTGACCTGTTTGCTTGTGCACTACCTTTGAGGCTCCTGGCTTGCCCCCATCTTCTTTCATCCTATATCTAGTGTTAGCCTAGGGTTATGAATATGATATCCTTTAATTGAATAACTAAAAAGCCGAGTGAGAAAATGCACCTGATAGGGCTGGTATCATTAATGAAGGCTTGTGATTACAGGTCTTCATTCATTAATGAATCTCTGTCACCCACAGGTTGCTTCATTAATGAACATCTCTGCTGCTCAGGTAGCCGTATTGTACCCATAGGCTACTGCCAGGGAGCGCCCTTCAGGCCTCATGGCTCTGCCGCCCCCCACCCTCCTGCAGCGTCAAGATCCCATCTGTGGGTTCCAGATCTTGATGCTAGCGTAGTTGCTGTATTTTTAGAATTTGATTTACCAATCCAACCACGATTGTACCTTGATGCTTGTTCTCTTCACCGGAACAGCCATGTGCCCATACATGATGCAGAAAGATTGCTGAATGCTCATCTGCCACAACAGGCTCATATGTTTTCTGGATATCTTCCTTGGCTCACCATAACGCCCGTCATGGCGTAGCCGTTTTACATGCCTTCCTCTCACATTTCTGGCCTATGATCCCATTGAACGTTCGCTAATCTAGTCGGTCACGAAGCCCTATCAGCTGTGGAGGCCATGTAGACAAAAGGAACATCTGCTGAAGAGACTCTGTGTGCGCAAGCTAGAAATGCAACAGCATCAAAGACACTGATCACACCTACACCCAACACTACACACACAAACCCTCAAGTTCGTGGGGGATTCTGATGCGATAGAAGCAGATAGAAACGAAACAATCACACTCTCAGAATATAGGATACACATGTATAGAAATAGCGTGCGCTACATATCTTGATTTCTCTAAGTCCAAAGGCTTTTAATAACAAGAGGAGCGACAGTTGTCGCTGGGCCTCAAGGCAAGGTGTAGTACAATACACGCAACGTCAAGAGATGTTCACAACACCCTCACAAAGTCTAGAGTGACACACGGAATGACCTCAAATGACTTATAACACACAACGCACGACTCAAAGCTTCGCACTCCAAGCAGAAACCCTTCACTAAACCTTCCACTAAAGCCACAGGATTCAAACCTACATGCTCGAGCTTCCAAACCGATCGTAGATCCACAGGGTTCTAACCTGTGTGATCCAGAGACACAGAAACCTTATAAAACCCCATCTGCAAGCCAAAGGGTTTGAACCTCTGCCACCTGTAGTGCCTCGCATCACAAGAAACCCTCAAAGCACAAGAGCGTGTCCACAATGACACTAAAACTCCTCTTCTCAGGTTAGAGCTCAAGTCACCCAACCAATTAACAGTCACACAAGTGCCGCGTTAGCTTTCTATGCCTCGTGCGCGTCTCAATCCACTCAATATGATATCAATGCTAGGTATATTCTCTTGCTCAAAGTTACAAACTAGTCCTGAAGCTACAGCGTCAAGCTGGGGGCTTGCGCACGACTACAACGGGGGTCCGGAACTTGTACACTACAATTACACTGTGCTATTTATCTATTCTACATCCTACAAATTAGCAGTACCATTTTTAGTATCATTTAGGTTGCCGAGCTCCTTCGCCTGCGTCCCGTGCGTGTCGCAATTATCACGCCATGGCTTGGCGCTGACTCAGGAGTCCGGCTCGGGGCCAGATCCTGTCTCTGAGCATTGCGACATCGGTTAACATCGCTATTACACGTGTACTGACGTCGGTTGCTATCTCCTCAGAGTTGCAGCCTCGTGCGCGACTCTTATTTCGCTTCATAATATTCTCTGAGGGAATTCTATCGTAGTGACAGCAACGGGCTCCTTGTCTAGGCTTCGTGCGCGTCGGCCGAAGTCAGATACTTCGGATTTACTCGTGTTCCGACATCACCAAGTCTAGATCTCTAAGCTCTGGATCTCCCGGCCCTTGTGCGTCATAGATCAATGTTGCGCGAAGTCTTAATTATCTCACAAGCGTGTCCTGCTCTATTCTTAGTGCGTGCGTGCTATGCCCTGTCAGAGCACTTAGTGTCAAGTGCTGGGACTTCATACCTAGTGTAGCCTTTCTAGTACCGTTCTTAGGTTAAGTCATGTGCTCCACCCAGCTTTACTCTGGTAATCTCATTACAGGCATTATAACCCTCGCGCTCTGTTGTGTTTCCTGGTGCCTTAGTATCTGGACGTTGTAGCCTGTACTTATTTGTACAAATCGCAAAATTACACGTGTAAACACTTTCAGAGCGTGTCACCGCTACGACTCAAAATGTCTCCGTTGGTCGATGATGAGCCTAGACTTCCATGGCAACAGCAACACCAACTCAGAATGAGATTGGGCGAGTTAATGTAGTAGCACAGCAATCAAGGCGATCGTGTGTGCGAGTGGTTCGAGGCACCTCCGTGCAGTAAATCAATTCCTCTATATGCAAGAATACACTGCGACTTTAAGTCTGTGAAGTAGTACTGCTTGGTAGTCAAGTACTAGATGCTAAGGCTATAAGCCAGTAGGGTTCTCTCGAAATGAGAGGGAACGGAAGCAGGTATGACATGAATACCACGGATCCGTATGCAAAAACGCGAGATGAGACTAGAAAATGTTGTGCGACGATAATCTGGGTGGGATGAACAATTGGAGATAGACTAAACGGTTGACAATAGTCTATGAGTGAACGAGTCTAGGGGAAAACAGAGTGGGGACTGGGTGTGGCAAGAGAAAACATTGAACGAGGTGCTGAGAGTGGAATGGCGAGGGAAAATGTGGAACTACAAAAACTGACGATGATACTGGTCCTATACAATGCGAGGGTGCTGGGTCGATGTTGAAAATTGTCTGGTGCTGAAATGATCCTATCCTATGTCAAACTAACCTTCAAGTCCACTTGAGGGACTGATACTATGCGAAAACTGGCTGAAACTGATCCTAAGTCTGCTCTGAGACTACCCAAGTGGGTGACAATAACGATGGTGAAAGGGAAACTGTAAAAACTCCAATGGTGTGAAAGTGAAACGATGACAGCCTATAAAAGATAATGTAGGCGAGGTATGGCATGGCGATCACGTATTGGCACAATATGAGCATGTACCAATAGTGTTAAGAGTGAAGAGCAAGTGTGGAAGGACTCTTCACAGTTAAGAACTGTGGAATAACTCTGGTGAGTTTAAAAGTTGACGTGCAATCAAGATTATGCTGGGGTAAACAGTATATTGCCGTAGAATGGTGAATAGACGTAGTTTACTGGCGATAATTGATGTGGTGCACTGAGGTAGACTGCGATAGACTGGTCATAAACTGCCTAGCTATGTTTTTCTAGCTAGTTCTTATACTACAAGTACGGATTTATAAATAGTGTAAATATGAGCAACTTAGTAAGACTTTAAGGTCATAGCTTAGTAAAATCGTAGTGAACATATGGTCCTTTTGCCTTTGAAAGTGACAGCAAGTCGTTGATGTTGCTGTGTTCAGACAGAAGCTGTATGGTCTTATTGAGTGACGAGCAGATCAACAAGTGCTGTTTAGCTGTGGATTTCTGGGCGATAGTCGTCATGCTGAGGAGTATGCATGGGGTAACATTTTCTTGAGGCCTTGGTGAAGTAACAGCCTTAGTAAACATGGTCTGTAGTTGCCATGGCTGCAATTGTCGTAGCTGGGAGGGTACTCGCATCAATCACATCATTTCATTAAGTGATTGATGGGCGCGTCAACCAGTTGCTTCTGAGTGATGCGACGATTCTGTATTAGGATGATGGTCGATCAAAGGTACCTTGCTGTGATGAAGTATGGCAATTATGATGCGTGGCAAGATGGAATGGATAACAAAGCGCGTAAGGAGTGGTTGCCATAGGATGAAAGTGTTATCAGTGGGTGTGCAATCATTGGTTTGCTGAAAGGCCGTTGAAGGGATGGCAACATTACTTAGTAGGTAAAATCCACGAATTCTGAGCATACAGAGCCTGGAGGCTCATCATTGATGCTTTATTTATCAGTTGAAATATCATGCAATCAAATCAAATCTTGAATCCTCAAGAATTTATTGTTCCTCGAGGATCCTTAGCATAGTGGGTGGAGATGGGTCTTCACAATAATTTATTGTTGCGACAGAAGGCACCAATAGCTACTAATCCAATAATTTATCAGTGGATATGTGTTATGCTCTTCTGTGCTCAAGAATTAATCCTTCTACCAATTACCGACTCAAATCATGCTCCCAAGTGGGAAGAATTAATTGATGAACTACTGCAAAGTCATCGACAGCTACTGATCCAATAATTTATGAGTGGATACATATTATGCTCTTCAGTGAGAATCAACAATTAATCCTTCCACAGATTAACTGCTCAAATCATGCTCCTAAGAATTAATTGATGAACTGCCACATGTCGATGGCTACAGATCTAATGATTTATAGATTAACCTTTAGAGCACAGGCGGCAAGCATGTATCATTGGACTCATGTTGCACACCTATTCTATGTTACTATCAATCCCAACTGTTACCGAGGACCGTTGCGGTATGTGACTTTGAATCTCCCAAGTCTGGTTCATCCTGCTCAACAACCTCTCCGATTCCCAACCATTCATCCACAGAGCTCCAAGCTCATTCACAATAGGCCTTCATGCTCCAACGAAGCGCTGTCTGACAAAGCGCATAAGCCTGGGCTCCACCAGCCATGCCTTCGATCATATGTTCCACTCTATCACACCACATCTTGATGTTATGATCATGAGACTGTAGAACTCTCTCCATTTCCTCTCAAAGCAAGCGACACTCCTCTTGCCATCTGCATTCTGGTGTGCGATTTGCACCATTCAATCCTGAGGGCTAAATCATGTACATCAGGATGACATCTAAGACTGAAAATGAACAATCACCATCCTGCAGGCCTTCAGGGGTACTGTTATCCATGGCTCCCAGAGTGAGCCATATCCAGGATAGTTGCTGCGCTCTCAACTCTCCTGAGGTTTCTTTACCCGTCTCTCTCTTCTTCTTGGGTTTAAGGCTGGCAATCGGAATGGCATCCTCCTTCCTCAGCACATGATACGAACTTTGCCAATGGGGAACTTTGAGATGCTCTCCCAGCTGGTGCAGTGCCTCTCATGCTCGATTATACATCACAATACCCCATGCCTTCTCTGTATGACAGGCATCCAGCAGCTTATTAGATGCAGTTCCTGTCTTCTGTCCATGACCATACACTTCTTTATGATTCATGATGTAAGTCTCCAGGATAATTTTGCGCCTGACAACGGCTAGAGCCTCTGCGGCCTGAGCTTTGCGAAGCTCCCATTCATAATCAAGAAGTCTCTTATCGCACACAATCTTGTGGTCTGCCAGGAGCCTCGACAGAAGTAGGAGATCAATGTTCCATGCCACGATGCAGTCTCCGCCAGCTAGACGGTCTCTGGCATCTCTAACAGTGATGACCTCTGGCATATAGACGCGCTGCACTTCCATCCATGACTCGATTTCTCTTCGCAGGCATGACATCTGGTCCAGCACTTTTACCCGCTGAATATCCATGGAATGTACACCTAAGCTAGTTGCATCCTTTTGTAGATCCAACCTAACACAAAATATCAATACAGTGAGCTCAGTCAACACCCTATGCTGTAAGGTTTGGTCAAACCACCTGGATATATCCACAAAGTGTTTGGTCTGCCTGGTGGATATTATCCACAGCCCCAAATTGGCATAAACTGCTGCCCAATGCTGATGGTTATTGTACCAATTCTTGCTAAAAGATTACTCTATGCAGATGATTATGCCTTAAAGCCTGATTTTCCCTCAAAAGCTCATCAAGATCACAAAAATTTTCAGGATAAGCAAGCTTGGTCAGCCACTGCCACAACCAAATTCAGCAGCATGGTGATTTGAGTGGCCACAAACATAGCTACTCAAATTCCTGCTCTTGCACTCAGGGTATGGGCATGCAAAAATGTGATACATGCTTATAAAATATTACTGGAGGATATACCATACCAATTCCAACACAGCACCTACAACATTAGATGGATGTGCCATGTTGGGCTTGAATGATGTTTAACCCAGAATGAGAGAATAAAATAAAATTACAAAGGAAGAGTCGAACAAGCAACTCCATATAATGTAATTGATAAACAAAGTGCATTACTAACTGAACTACATGACCATAGTAATAGCTACAATAGGATAGTATATAGCTAGTCTACAGCACAGAATAATATTATTATTAAAAAAGCCCGCCGTTGTGTGGCCTGTGGTGGGGTGTCAGCAAATCAGGAGACGATGGGCATGGTGTGGTGAGCTATGTAAGGACTCTATTCAATGGAATGTGAGGTTGCGGGGTGGCAGGCTGAGTGATTTGGTTGGTGGGAAGCAAAACAAGCGTCAGGTTGGGGTTGATGATGATCTAGTGGGAATTGTGGCATTGGAAAGAAAAATGGTGTGCACCATTGGATTCTCCGTCATTGGAAATGGAGGTGGTGAGGATGTTGAGGATTTAGTGGGCCTGTAGGGGGTAGTACAGGATGAAAAGGGTAGGCGTCAGGATGGCAGGCAGGTGGGTGGCAACAGCAGCATTGGGGGAAGAAAGAAACCTCAGACCCATAATCCCTCACTCAAAGAATGGGGGATGCATGAATTCCGAGTGCATAGGGGAGCTGGGTTGTGCAGGCCAGGCCAATGTTTGACAGGGATGGGGTCAGCAGTGGTGGGGGTTGTGGAGATCATACAGCCACAATTCTGGGTGAGTTCGATGGGTCCTCAGGACTTCCACTGATGTCTGAAAGTGTGGACCCATCGTCGTCTTCATTGGCTGGCAGTGTCCTGATCATCATTCTGCCCTCCCACCGAACCCCTTCCACTTTGCCTGAGCTTCCCATCAGCTCCTCCTTCCAGGCATGCCTTGCCCAAGCTAAAGCCATGACCATGCAACAGAGTATGGAGTCCCTGCTTGATTGCAGTCATCGTTGTCAAGCCATCCATCATCATCATCAAGCTTCATTTGAAGGTGAGATGGTGGCTGTACAGCTTCAATGTTGAGCAGATTCGTTGCACCCTCAAGTACTCCACCGACTCCTAGAAGGGTGAAGTCATCGTCATTGTTGTCCACCGTCGGCATTGTGATTACCATCCCACTCTCTCATTCCCATCCTCCCATCTTGTAGCACCCTCCCCTGCACATAATCCAGCCACCGCATCCTTGTAGAATCCTCTGCAATGGCCCTGCTCCAGTTCTAAGTGTCTCCACCCCTCTCGTTGTCATCATCATGGGCCTGCTCATTGTCATAGTCGTCTTGGTTGCTGTACATCCATTCCCATCTCGTACTTGCAGATGATACCTGATGTTGGATGCTCCATGGTGTCTGTGGTCATCGAGGTGTGGCGAGGGCATACACAAGGGGTAGGAGGGACAATATTGAATACACACTGGAGTCCGGGGCTTTTGGGGCCACCAGGAACATCAAAAGTACCTATAAAAATAGTATTAGCATTCAAGATAAACAAAACATACCTTTTACCCATCGAAATGGGCAATGGAAGCACATAGGCGACTGTGGGTCTGGGGTCGACAGCAATCAGGTGGTGGTTGAGACAAGACAGACAGTGATGAACACCGTTTGATCATTGTTCAGCATGTGCCGAATGCAACCAGTAACGAGTTTTGTCTACTGATTATAAACCTTTCATGCAAGGTCAAGGATTGATATTGTATTCAAAATACTTCTATCTTGTTCTAAAAGGTATATACATTTTATCTCTGTCATAATTTCAATAGGCTGGCTGTGCTTTATTAGGTATAAGAAAAGCAAAGGATTCCGATTGCACATTACATGCATATCAGTGGTGCATCCAGTTTCATCCCATCTAATGACTTTAATGTGATTTTAATTAAATACAGCTATTACAGCGCAACCAGGCTTCAGTAAGCTACGATATTCCAGCCATATCCTTTCCTAGTCTCTTCAAACACTTCTAGATCCTCTCTTTTGTGTTAGATGACATCGACAACAAGCTTGAGGTCATTCATGGCGTGTTCGGAATTCCAGTCTGATCATCCGAGAGCATTCAAGGTTGCTGCTACATCACCTCATTCTGCTATTTTTCAGTATATACTGACTGCTCATTGTATGTACTGAGGCTGGTGGTATGCTATCTGTGCCCTAAACCTGCTGTCACTGCTGTGCCCATCACTGTCACCAACAATGTCTCTTCTATCTCAGCTCGGACGATGCCACTAACGAGCACTATCTTTGGTACATGCCCCTCTCCAACACTGCAGAGGGTGGTAATGAGCTCTATTCGATCTCCAAGGCCCAGCATCATCGTCACCACTACTGTCACCACTACTGTCAGCTCGATGATGACTCAGATGGACTGGTTAGTTGATGGAGATAGAATCACTGACAAAAGGATGAAGGTATGGCAATGACCTGGTATGACTGTCGAAGGAGATTTTTCTGTCATAGGATGTATCAGATAGATGGCATTCTTCATGATTTGATGAGTGCTAAAAGACTAGCTGGATAATACATATGCATAGTGTATTAGACATTGCCTTGTGAAATATAAGGGATCTGTTTATGTCATAGGGAAAGCATCACTTTTACTGCCATTACAGTACTGGATGGTAAATGGTGCACAGCGGAAGGATAAGTATAATGTGGTAAGAGGGAGATAGCAGCACGAATGAATGAAGATGTATGATATGTAAGCATGGATGTGTCAATCACCAGTGAATCGTGATGACGTGGCAGGAGTAATTGGGGGGTGATATGGCAGGAAAATGAGTCAAAACTGAGGATGGCAGGGTGCCTATAGTCATCACTATTTTACTATAAGCTTGTGGAAGGAATAATGGTATAGGAGACCCAATATTAATAAGATCTTGCAACAGTGGTATGATCTACTGGAGGGTGGCAACAATGTGAATAAACAGTTATTGAATTGGAGGCAAGTCCACTGCCGGTGAAGAGACTCTGTGCGTGCAGGCTAGAAATGCAACAGCGTCGAAGACCCTGATCACACCCACACCCAACACTACACACACAAACCCTCAAAGTTCTTGGGGGGATATTATGCAATAGAAGCAGATTGAAGCAATACAACTACACTCTCAGAATATACAATACACACGTATAGCAATAGTGCTTGTAGGGTATCTAGATCTCTCTAAGTCCAAAGGCTTTTATAACAAGAGGGGCAACAGATGTCACCGGGCCTCAAGGCAAGGTGTACTACAATACACAACTCGTTGCCACACACCAACAAAACCCTCAATAAGCCTTGCGCGACACACCCAGGTGACTATGAGCAACTTAAACACACCTTAAACACGACTCAAAGCTTGCGCTCTAAGCAGAAACCCTTCAAAACACATCCACTCAAGCCACAGGATTTGAACCCATGTGCTCAAGCTTCCAAACCAATCGTAGACCCACAGGGTTTGAACCTGTGCCGATCCAGAGAAACAAGAAACCAAATAAACCCTGTCCGACAAGCCAAAGGGTTTGAACCTCTGCCACCTGTAGCACCACGCATCACAAGAAACCCTCAAAACTCAAGAGCGCGTCCGCAATGACACAATATCTCTTATTCTCAGGGTAGAGCGCAGTCAACCAATCACTCAAACTGTACACAAGTCCTCCGCTAAGCTTTCTATGCCTCGCGCACTACTCAAGTCACTCAAATGTTATCAATAAAAGGTATATTCTCTCGCTCGAAGCTACAAACTAATCCCAAAGCTAGAGTGCTAAGCTGAGGGCTTGCGCGCTCCTACAACGGGGGTCCGAAACTTGTACACTATTACTATACTACAGTATTTATATACAACGTGCTCTACAAATTAATACAACCTGAAATAGTAACTCTTGGCTTGCGGGACTTCCTTTCCTGGGTGCCATGCATGTCGCCATAATCACGCCATTGCTTGGCGCTTACTCAGAGCTCTGGCTCGGGGCCAGATCCTGGTCTCTCAGCTGCGCGACATCGGTTAGCCGCGCTATCCACATGTACTGATGCCGCCTAGTATCTCCTCAGAGTTGTAGCCTAGGGTGCAACTCATCTTTATAGTAATAATATCTTCTAGTGATTTCTATGATCTTCTAGGACCACTAGTTTCTAGTCTAGGCCTTGTGCGCATCGGCTGAAGTCAGAGACATCGGTCTTAGTTCAATTCTAACATTCTGAGGTCTAGAGCACTAGCTCCCAGCATGGCCGTGCCCTGTGCGTCATAGATCAAGGTTACGTGAAGTATCAATTATCTCCTGAGCTTTGCTGGTTCTATTCTTAGCACACATCTTCTGTGCATTGTCAGTGTATTCAGTGTCAAGTGCTGGGGCTTTAGACTTAGTGTGACCCTTCTGGTATCACTCTACAGTTAAGCCATGCGCTCCACTGAACATCACTCAAGGAACTTCATTGTCCACACTTAGGACACTGCGCTATAAGGTATATCTCATTGCCTTGGTATCTAGGTCTTATAAAATGTATGTATTGATACATTTCGCAAAATTACATGTGTGAACACTTTTCAAGCATGTCACCAGGTAACAAAGTAAGTAAATGAGAGCTAACACTTCCAGTATAGGTGGAGAAGGCAGTAGGCGTGGGGTTGATGAGTGGGCATTTCAGTGTGTGAGTGGCACAGGAGTGCAGGAGCGAGGATGCCTATTTGAAATGGAATGAATTTCCCAAGGGGGCAGGAAAAGGGTATCTTTTTGCACAATAGCACATTTGCACTGGCTGTACAAAAAATAGGGATATCTGGCAAAAATGTAGGGCCAAAAATGCAAAATTTTCCCTAGCAGGGGCTGAAATGGGTGTGGTAGATAATATCCACCACCCAGGTCAAGTACTTGTGGATATTATTCATGTGTGTTTGACCTAATCTTACAGCCTGGCCTGCAGTCAACACATTCAAACTCACTGAGCCTGCTCAGCCAGTATGCTGTTGGCAATCATTTTGTTCGCCGATATCAGTGTACCAGATGAGGCACCCCACTCAGCATCACAGCCCTCTTCATTGAGTCTCAGCTGCACCAAGGCCATTATCAAAGCTGAAAGCCAACCAGTCAAGACTCAAGTCCATCCCAACAGCTGAGAACTTATGTTTTACTGTCAGAATATAGGGGTTTGGAATCTTTTCTTCACTTACATGACACTTCTCCCATGCTTCTATCTTGTTGGTCCATTCCTTTAATCTGGCCTCACCATCATCCCCAGATGATACCACCATTTCTGAAAGCAGCCCAAATGTAATGCAATTCTCTTCATGATGCAGCACCACGTCTTTGATCCTACGCAGTAGTAGCTTTGCTAGTGGCTCATGAGTATCTCCCTGTAATCGAGAGACGAGACAGACTGATGTAAATTCGTGTTTTTGCACCAATTGTGATTGCTCCAATGATCATCAAGCATGTCCTGACACGATCCAGGTCCCATCTCTTTCATACTGGCTGCAACGTGGTTGGATATTGCCCAGGTATATTCTGGGGCTTCACCATCAGTCTCTCCAACTTCAACCTCAAAAGCAAAGGAGAATTCTTCTTGACATGCAACAATGTGGGCCAGGAGGTGAAACTTAGGCACCAGTATAATTACAGACTCTGGTCTCTGAGGCGGTGTCAGGTCCAGTCCATATATGCCAATGCATTTCCAGAGGTTCTTTCCCCATTGACAACCAATATTGTAAGAAATAACAATCTCCTCAGGAGCACTGCTTTTCAATGTGAGAAGTGTGGGTAGGTCCATGCACACCTGCCTGTTAGATAGCTCGTCATTGCCATGACATGATAGTGTCTGAAGAACTTACTGTTCACTTTGAGTCAGATTGATCACCAACGATGCACACCGACACTCGTGGCGACTATATACAACTGCACCCACTCCAGTCACAGCCATCCCTTTGCCCCCCCACATAGTAGCCATCTTGATAGCATCATGATCGTTACACATATTGGTTTCTTCTGGTATCTTGTCTCCAAAAGTGGCCATATGCGCATCAACAATCTGGTCATCAATGAAATACAAAAACCCCTTGTTCAGTCGAGGGTCATGCCATTCGCTCGAAACATTGAACCTTTTGAGGCAGAAATTGGCATCCACTGCAATGAACAATCAATCAAGCCATTTACTACACCTTCCGTCAGTACACACACGGATTTGTATTAAAAAAACTCACTCTCAACTCAGGCGGTTGGCAGCCATATTCACTCCAGGTCTGGGACATGCTAGGCAGTGAACGACACAGTCACCAACCTGGGTTCCCTGTGATCCCACAGCATCATTACCTCGGCCGTGTCGCTTCAACATCCGGATATGACGCCACTCACAGACTACTCAGAGAAAGACTTGGTAAAGGTCCTGCATATTCATTTGCTAGTCAGCAAGGCAAAGACAACATCGAAACAATGGCATACTGGAACTAGCTGCACACCAGTGTTATCAGACAAGCGGCTGAGGGTGTGATAATATTCATATGCCAAAAATTTTGACATGAAAGATAGCATCTGAAACTGTTGTAGGGCGGCAAAGGTAACGGTTATTCAGGGTATTTCCACAGTTGCGGGAAACCATTGCATGCACAGCATTTGTATATGGAGTGGAGAAGCTCGGTGACACCTGCAAAAGTGGACGTTCACTTGATGGATGCCTTCTACGTTGATCACAACCACCTGCCTACCTGAGGGGCGAGGATAGGTGCACTTCTCCTTGGCCAGATGACCGAGCTGCACCTGCAAACCTATTTTTTGCAGTGTGATTCTCTAATAGAAATCCCTGTTTCATTCCTGAATGACTGTGTCAGTGAACATTGACAAAGACATTACAGTAATGTATGTATACCTCAATGTGATGAAAGGGAGCATCATGGTGACCATCTATCATACATTTGCAGCATAGACTCCTCCCATTAAAACAGGAGTTACAGCGAAATGTTGCAGGTTCCTCTCTATCACAACCTTTGCAGACATGGGAACCAGTACGACCTTCCAGATGCAAAATTTCTCCAAGGTATCCATCCATTTCTTTGAGCCATCAATGCAGCGGCTCATCCTGGTCCAATCATTGAGCTATGTGATGCCCACATCTAGATAGATAACACACACCTCGATAGTTCTTTTCTTTTGCTTCATGCGGATCTGATAAAGCAATTCATCCGTCATATTAAGGGCTTCTGTGGAGTTGAAGTCGGGCACCGATGCATCGGTCATCAATTGGGAAAAGTTGGTCTGGTCCGGTGCGTCCACATCCTTACTCGGCAGTGTGACCGCCGGTCTGGGATTCGATGGTACCATTACAGTTTGGAGGTGATGATGATGATGTGGAGCCGTTTGCTCTGAGGAGACTGAGAGTTCTATGATATCCAAATGGCAAAGTGTGGTGTTGACATTAGTGGGAATGTGTCATTGGGCATGGGCTGAATGCTGTGCTCGACCAATGAGCTCAACTGAGCCATCGGGCAGGCACCGATAGCGCTCGATCACCCTGTGCCGCTTAGGCTTTCTGGTGGACATTGTAAAAAACTGTCAATGATCAAGAGGAATCGCAAACTAAAGCCCAAGATATGTTACCTGGGCGAGTAATAGTGACAAAGAATTCATTCTTGAGTGAGATAAGACCACAATGGCTACTAAAATGGTGCTGGTTCACAACAATCATTCATGATTCATAGTGACAAATAATCAATTCTTGAGTGTGCACAGCGGCTACCCATATCATACCAGTTCACAGCAATAAATCATTGTTGGAATGTAGCTAGACACTGTATAAATATGAAAGATTTGATCCTTCCTGTGTTCTTCAGTCTTCTGCCATTTTCAAAGGTCAGGTCAAAATGCTTACCTCTAACAAACATGATGCTAATCTTTGACCTAGCCAGATGCCTAGGAGGAACATAGACCACTGTGAAGAGGTCGCCTACTTCCAAGACCACCTGGCCGAGTTTCATAAAGCTCTGAGGGCAAGCGATGTTGGTCGATTCTGGGATAACTTCTTTCCTGATTACTTTGAACGATTCCCAGTGGCGATAGGTGGTTATTCCTGCACAGAAGAAGAAGCTGTCTACAATCAGACAAAAGTAAGCGGTTTGCCTTTATATGTCAGACAAGAAATCTCACATTTTCTGGACTGTAGTATGTGATAGTGTGGTTCTACCATCACATCCATGAGGAAGGTGAGTCCGAGGTAGCTACCTATATGTGTCAACTTATTGTTGCATCATGTTGTCCGCAATTGAATCTTTGCCAGTACCTGCATTCTACATGAATAGAATACATTAGTATCTCACATGGTGATGAGCCTCCAGGCTCTGTGCACTCTGAAATTGTGGACACCACTTACAATTTATTGCCTATCTCCCTTACACGGCCTTTCACTAAACCAAACATTGCAAGTCTGGCACAGGTCGAATCATATTAAATCTCCCACTCCATGTGAACTTTCACTTTGATATCTATGAGTCATTGTGCCTCAAGGCACATTGATTGCCAATCCTTCCACAGTAAATTAAACATGAGTCATTATTCTAGGCCTCCGCACGTGGACAGAGCCATACAGTCACACGGTTTGACTACGTGTATGCTATGCAAGGCTATGGGTTCTCAAGAAACCATATGGATGTGCCTTATTTTGTTAAGACTATAGCAAGGATTAGTAAAATATTAACTACGGATGAGTAAGTAGTAAGTAAATTAATAGCCTTCCATAGTCTATTTAACTACACGAACTTTTAATATGCAATGCACAGTAGGATAGCGCATAGCATAGTGGACTATGGTTACAAATAGTTCACTACGCTCACTAATCATGTGCTGCGGTTATCAAGCCAAAGCAAAAGTTCACTTACTTAGCAAGTACAGTTCTGTAGTATAAAAGATAATGGCCTGTAGATAGAAATAACAACAATCCCCTAGAGGATACATACACCATGCATATCACCCAATACATGCAAATTAAAGTTAATATCTCTACGCTTTTGAGAGATACAACACTTTGCAAACTTTCTAAAGGCTCGCTACTTACCAAGTGTTAAATAACTTGATTCACATCCTCTCGTCCAAAACAAGCAAGGATAATTTTAAAAAGACCGCCTTGTTTATCATCCTCCTCTCATAAATTCACATACCTGAAGACTACAAAGGGTAATCCATAGCTAGGATTCCAAACTTAAGTCTCTAACACCAACAGCATACTGTTCCTATAAGTTAGGAACGATACTAATTCTAGTTTCTCTAGTTAAGCTAGCTCCATCTCTGCATTTCTCTGAGAAAGTACATGAGTATAGGAGAATATCTTCTACCGGAACCGTAGCCAGGATTCTGACATCAAATAGTTTGTGCCACATCTAGGTTGCCCCCGCTCAACATACACCCACATTTACGCATCCCTCCCCTTCCAGGAAAGTTCGCATACATACCTTGAGCCTCTGAACAGCTTTCAGAGAATAATAACAAGCATAGCAATACTTCACTACACCACCAGAAGCTGCAGTCATCGCACAGAGGTGCAAGACTAGACTCGCTAGAACCTGCCTTCAGATTCTGTGTTTGGTTACACTAGCCATTACAGGTCTTGTGTTTTCTGCCCACAGGAGTCTCTAGGTTCATCAGCGGGTAAATAATTAATTCTTGAAGCCCACATGGCGTGTGTGAAATGGTACAACTTCTCAATGATCAGCTATCCTAGTAGCACACATAGAGTGGGTGTGCAATAATAAATTATATGCCGTCAAGGAAAAAATCGTGAGCCTCGGTCACCAAGGATGAATTCTTGAAACTCACGTATAGAATGTGAAACAATAAATTATTTGCTGTCAAGATCAAAATTGGGAGCCTCGGTCACCAAGGATAAGTTCATGACACTCATGTGCAAAATGTACAAAACCAAGGATACCAGCCTCTGCAGGGCTCTGTATCCAACATCTTCTTACATTTGTCAGAGGTTAGGTCTCTCACAACATGCAACAGAAATTGGACTGACCCATTTGTACCCGGTGCCTAGCATGTCAGCCTTAGGCTCACGAGAACGCACTTTCCTGAAAGAACACCTGGATGACTTCTGTGAGGGCCAGAGATCATGCAATGTCAGCAGGGTCTGGAATCGCTTGTTAAGCAAATTCAATGAGCACTTCCCACCATTGTTGAACAATAATTCTGACAGGGCAGAATGTGATTCTCAATCGTTAGAACAGGCGGCCTGCTTTCGGCAATCAGTGAGTATTTTTACATCCTTGCAGTGCACCACAAATCCTCACATTATATGACCTCTAGGCAATCAAGGAACATTTTTATCAACATTTTGTTGTGTCGAGTGGTCTCTGAATAGAATACACCGTCGGAATATGCATGTCATGAGGGCAAATAATTAATTCTTGAATGCGAGTGCGGCATCTGTGAGATGGTACAGAATAATTAATTCTTGAAACCAAGTATGGCGTCTGTGAAATCGTATGGCTTCTCAATGATCAGCCATCCTAGTGGTGCACATAGAGCGAGTTTGCTGCCATAAATTTTACACTGTCAAGCCAGAAATCGTGGGCCTCAGTCACCAAAAATTAATTCTTGAAACTCACCTGCAGAAATGTATATAACTCCGAGGATACTGGTCTCTCCAGAGCCTGGTATTCAACACCTTTCAATGTTCATCAGAGGTCAGGTCTTTCGGCTACATGCAATGGCAACTGGACTGATCTAGTTGCACAGATGCCTTGCAGGTCGGCATTGGACTCACAAGAACGCGCTTTCCTAAAAGATCACATGGATGACTTCTGTGAGGCACAAAGAACGCACCGGGTCCACAGGTTCTGGAATTGCTTGTTAGGTGAATACTACGAGCACTTCCCACCACCGGTAGATGATAAATCCGAACCGGCAGACCAGGCTGCCCATGTCTGCTGCCAGCTATCAGTGAGTATCTTTGACTTCTTTCAGCGTGCAACAACTCCTCACATAATGCGACATCCAGGCTATGCAAAATTACATGTACAACAGACTTCATCATTAGGCCAGGGTGCAGGAGATCCAAGGGCTATAGCTACCAGTCATGATTCCATTGTTCCTTGAGTCTGTAATTGCAGCCGGATATTCACAACTGACTTAACAATGAATAAATGTGCTGCGAATGATCAATCCTTGCGATCAGAAGCCAGTACTCATGTCATGAACAATAATTAATCCTTGTATTCTGGTAACAATAGATACTTGAGCGATGGACAGAGGCAGATGGGATGACTCACGAAAGATGGCCAACGATAAATTCTTATGACCTGAGCCGGAGGCAGGCGAGCAATAATTAATCCTTCAATTTGAGCAAGGAAAAATGCTTGAGTGAGAGACAAGGGGGGCAGCACTAAACATGCAATAAATCTTTGCAATTAGAGGGTGATGGGATGGCTCACAAAAGATCAAACCTTGATCACAGTCGCAGAGGCAAACTGGAAAACTGTGGAGGAACCTTGTCCACGTGACTCCAGTGCACAGCAATGCCGGCCCGGTATGGTGCATTGTTTCCCTTCCACTTGTGCACTGACTTATGCATATACTGTACCATTTTGATCGATTCGTCGGTCACGCATCTGAGGACCCCTTGATGGCGACAAATTCTGGTGCAGGTCACAGGTCACAGGGCCTGTAGGTTGTCTATATCTGGCTTAAAAAGGTAATTTATGGCCAAAGTTTCGATGCCTGTGGCACCAAACCTACCCATATTAGGTAATTGACAAAACCAAAATTTTGTCAACGTGGTCACAGGTCACACGGCTTGACAAATCGATCGAAATGGTACAGTATACAAAACTCGTGCAAGACAAAATTCAATTTTCTATGTTAACACATGAGACCACATCTCCCAATCTCATATCATCTCACAGATTTGGGCCACAGCATCGCGATCTCTATATCTCAACTGGAAATTGGTATCCATAGCAATGAGTGTGGAATCACAGAGTGAGACCAGAGCATTCATCTCCAAGCTCTGATGCACAGCCATGTTGGCATTCTGGGTGGTCTCGTCACCGCCTACAGCTTCAGTCACCACCCTCCATGCTGGACAAGATTGAGGAACTACCCAGTCCATTGTAGGTCGTCTCCTTAACTGATTGTCAGTAGGCTGCACAAAATAACACTGACAGTGGGACGTACTCAGAGCCTGGAGCAAGGGGTATATTCCCGGGTGCAACCAGTATCGCACTGCATACATAAAGTTCTCTGGGATCCAAAGAATCATGAAAAAAATCCAAGTGGGAGGGCCTAAAATGTCCTGGTCAGTACCACGTCAAGCAGGGTTATGATACATATACTTACCACTGAGGAGGGACATGAGGGCAATTAACCAGCATCTCTGCCACAAGGTCATCAATAAGATAACCATTTGCAACACTACCAGACAGCAACACCATAGCAGAGGAGACGGAGACAGTCATTGGGGGCTCTTGACTTTGGGACCTAAGAGAAGGTGGCAATGGGAAAGAGCAAATTGAAGTCAATGCTGGAGACATACCAATGAGTCACAAACTCAATAGAAATGGGAGTCGATAAGATTGACTGCTGGGGTTGGATTTCTCCTCAGTGAAGCGAACCCAGGTGGAGTTGCATTTCTTCAAGCTCTTCAAGCATTCCAACACAGTCTCTTGTAGCATAAGCTCCCAGAAGCGAATGCAGAGAGTATGGCACCAAAGCCTTGATGGCACCTTGCATGTCCGGTGCTACTGTACCATTTCGATTGATTTGTCAAGCCGTGTGACCTGTGACCATGTTGACAAAATTTTGGTTTTGTCAATTGCCTAATATGGGTAGGTTTGGTGCCACAGGCACCGAAATTTTGGCCATAAATTACCTTTTTAAGCCAGATATAGACAACCTACAGGCCCTGTGACCTGTGACCTGCACCAGAATTTGTCGCCATCAAGGAGTCCTCGGACGCATGACCGATGAATCAATCAAAATGGTACAGTATTGTCCGTCCATGACCACGATGAGAAAGGATGCTGCAATACATGGCTGTGCATGTAGTGACTGGGCAAGACCACACTTTGGTGACAGGGAAGGATCGGGGGGAGGATCCTGGAGGTTTTGCCATGAAGGAACACATTCGACGATATTCTAGCAGTTGATAGGTGCATTCTGTGTGGAGTAGATGTCCACATTGAAGGGACCATACCTGACCAAAGGTGATAACATCACTGCTGTGTGATTGTTGAACCACACTCGATGTGAAGTCCAGGCTTCCTTGGCAGAGTTCACAGTATGTTGTGAGGGAGTGAAGCGTGGCAGCACTCATAGGGATATCTCAACAGGACTCATAGGATGATTTCCTGTTTATAATAAGCTTGTACATACATTCCAATGATTTATTAATGAAGAGACTCTGTGATCCCAACCATTTATTATTCAATTGGTCATTCCAAAGGACCTGCGACAACTGATTTCTTCCTTGACTTGTAGGTAATGATTTATTAATACCAGCCACTCCTGGAATGATTTATTCCTGAGTTGTAGTTCAGTTGGTTTGGTTCTTCTTGTCTAAGCATTTTTTATTCATTTTCCACTTGACTACTTGTTCACACTGCGAGCCATGGGCATTACGGGTTAAAGAGTGTGTATTTCTATATCCAGTCAAGCACCAAGCTATGTCTACATGTCTTTAGCTATGACGTCGAAAGAAATATTGATAGCCCCTGTAACAACCAGCTAATGAAGACCAAGTGGATACGTTGATGAGCCTCCAGGCTCTGTACACTCAGAATTTGTGGATTTTCCTTACTAATTAACACTACTGTCCCTTCAATGGCCTTTCAGTAAACCAATAATTCCACACACAGCAGTACCACTTTCACCCTATGGCAATCACTCCTTACATGCTTTGCTATCCATCCCATCTGTTACACATCATAATTGCCGTATCTCATCACGGCAAGGCACCTTTGATTGACAATCACCCCAATATGGAATTGATGCATCACTCAGAAGCACCCAGTTGACACTGACACGCTTAAAAAGTGTTCACATGTGTAATTTCATGAAATGTATCAATACATACATTTTATAAAAGCTAGATACCGAGGAAATGAGATATACCTTAGAGCACAATGTCCTAAGTGCAGGCAATGCAATACCTTGAGTGATGTCCGGTGGAGCGCATGGCTTAACTGTAGAGTGATACCATAAGGGTCACACTAAGTCTAAAGCCCCAGCACTTGACACTGAATACACTGACAATGCACAGAAGATGTGTGCTAAGAATAGAACACATGAAGATCAAGAGATAATTGATACTTCACGCAACCTTGATCCATGATGCACAAGGCACTGCCATGCTGGGAGCTAGCACTCTAGACCTCAGAATGTGTAGAATTGAAGTAAGACCAATGTCTCTGACTTCAGCCGATGCACATGAGGTCTAGACTAGAAACCAGTGGTCCTAGAAGACCATGGAAATCACTGGAAGATATTATTACCATAAAGATGAGTTGTGCTTTAGGCTACAACTCTGAGGAGATACTAGGCAATGTCAGTATGCATGGATAGCGCGGCTAACCAATGTCACGCAACTGAGAGACCAGGATCTGGCCCCAAGCTGGAGCTCTGAGTAAGTGCCAAGCAATGGCGTGATTATGGCGACATGCGTGGCACCCAAGAAAGGAAGCTCCACAAGCCAAGAGTTACTATTTAAGGTTGTATTAATTGGTAGAGCACAGTGTATATAAATACCATAGTATAGTAATAGTGGAGAAGTTTTGGACCCCCCTTGTTGGAGCATGCAAGCCCTCAGCTTAGCACTCTAGCTTTGGGATTAGTTTGTAGCTTCGAGCGAGAGAATATACCTTTTATTGATAACATTTGAGTGATTGGTTGACTTGCACTCCACCCTGAGAATAAGAGATATTGTGTCATTGTGGATGTCCTCTTGAGTTTTGAGGGTTTCTTGTGACGCGCAGTGCTACAGGTGGCAGAGGTTGAAACCCTTTGGCTTGTCGGATGGGGTTTATTTGGTTTCTTGTTTCTCTGGATCGGCACAGGTTCAAACCCTGTGGGTCTACGATCAGTTTGGAAGCTTGAGTGTGTGGGTTCAAATCCTGTGGCTTGAGTGGATGTGTTTTGAAGGGTTTCTGCTTAGAGCGCAAGCTTTGAGTTGTGTTTAGGGTGTGTTTAAGTTGCTTGTGGTCACTGGGTGTGTTGCGCGAGGCTTACTGAGGATTTTGTTGGTGTGTGGCAACAAGTTGTGTATTGTAGTACACCTTGCCTTGAGGCCCAGCGACATCTGTCACCCCTCTTGTTATAAAAGCCTTTGGACTTAGAGAGATCTAGATACCCTACAAGCGCTATTGCTATACGTGTGTATTGTATATTCTGAGAGTGTAGTTGTATTGCTTCAATCTGCTTCTATTGCATAATATCCCCCCAAGAACTTTGAGGGTTTGTGTGTGTAGTGTTGGGTGTGGGTGTGATCAGTGTCTTCAACACTGTTGCATTTCTAGCCTGCGCGCACAGAGTCTCTTCAACGCGCTCATTGATCACTTAATGAACATGACATGATTGACGCAAGTACCCTCGCAGCTATGGCAACTACAGACCGTGTTTACAAAGGCTGTTACTTTGCCAAGGCCTCAAGAAAATGTTGTCCCACATGTACTCCTCAGTATGACAACTATCGCTCAGTAATCCGCAGCTAAACAGCACCTAATGATGATGAGCCTAGACTTCTGTGGCAACGGCAACACCCAAAACTCGGGGAGAGCTTAGGCAATTAACATAGCAACACAGCAATCAAGGCAATGTGTGTGTGAGTGGTTCGGTGCACCTCCGTGCGGTCAATTCCTCAATAACGCAAGATACACTGCGACTTTTCAGTCAGCAAAGTAGTACTCTTGGTCAAGGAGTACTAATAGACGTTGGCTGTAAGCCGGGAAGGATCTCGATAAATGAGATGGGAAGGAATCTGGTATGACGTGAATACCAAGAAACCAGGATAGAGACCACGAAAATGGTCTAGAAAACGTAGCAATGTGCTAGCAATCATTGGGAGGGACTGGAAATCATGGGGAGGGAATAGAAGATGTAGCAATGCTCTGGTAATCATGGCAATGAACTAGAAGACTTCTAAATAGCCTAGTAAACGTGGCTTGGGAGTGTACCTAATATTGTGAGTCGAAACAATAGCAATAAACGTATGGAGACTGCAAGAAACTGGTAGAAATAGTAGCAACTGAGGTGATGAGTGGGGTGCTGCAGCAATAGATGCATGGCAACTCTGAACAATGGTGAAGACGAGGGTGATCCTATGGAGCTGAACTGGGCCTACACGGAGGCAATACTGAACTGGGAAATGAAAACGAGGGCGATGTAGAAGGTGAAAGCAATGAAATAATCCTATGTGGTGAAAGTGAAGCGATGTTGTGGCGTTAAAAGACAAAAGCAAGTTATTGATGCAAGATTTCATGTATTGGTGCAACCAACAACGTTAAAAGAGTAAAGCAAGTGGTGGGGAATAACTTGGAGGAACCGTAGCTGACTGGAATGCTGTAGTCTCGTCAACTGGGTAAGAACTAGCTCTAAAAATGTGGTATCTAACTAGTTTTTATACTACACATATGATTTTATAAATAGAATATTCATCGGAGCCTTAGTAAGGCTGTAAGTCCTTGGCTTTTGTAATAGCCACAGTAAACATATGGAATCTGTGGTTCTAAAGTAACAGCAAGTCTTCGATGTTGCCATGTATGGATGCGAACCGTGTGGTTTTATTGAGCAATGAGCAGATCATGAGGTGCTGTTTAGCTGCGGATTACTGAGCTGCAGTTGCCGTGCTGAGGTGTACACTTGGGTCAACAATAATTCGAGGTCTTGACATTGTAACAGCCTTAGTAAACGTGGTCTGTAGTTGCCGTGGCTGTAATTATCGTAGCTGGAAGGGTACTCACATCAATCACTTCATTTCATTAATGATTGATAGGCGCATCAACTAGGTGCTTCTGAGTGATGCAGCAACTCTATATTGGGATGATTGTTGATCAAAGGTGCCTTGCCATGATGGGGTACAGTAATTATGATGCGCGGCAAGCTGGGAAGGATAACGGAGCATTGAAGGAGTATAGTTGTCATGGTTTTAGGATTATATCTGTGTGTGGGTGGCATATACTGCGGAAATCTGTGGTATTATCGAGTGCTGGCAGTATTATGGAGTGTGTGAGGATTATAATGGTGTCATTTCGAAGATATTGGGTGATGAATGGGTAAATCCACGAATTCTGAGTGTACAGAGCCTGGAGGCTCATCAACAATCCATTCATCACTCAACAACCCCATATGGTTCACATCCATACATGGCAATGTCGACAAATTACTGTTACTTTAGAAGATCAAGGACCATATGTTTCCTATGACTTTTTACAAAGCCAAGGCCTTACAGCCTTACTAAGTCTCGCATATTTACTCCATTTATAAAATCGTACTTGTAGTATAAAAACTAGCTAGAAAATGTAGTTTAGGACTAGTTCATCTCTAGTTGACCCCAGACTACATCAATTATCATCACACACTAGTCTATCACCAGTAAACAATGTCTATTCACCATTCTACGGCAATATACTGTTTACCCCAGCATATTCTCGATTGCACGTCGACTCTTGAGCTCACCAAGAGTTATTCCACGGTTCTTAACTGTGAAGAGTACTTCGCTACGTGCTCTTTGCTCTTAACACTATTGGTGCACACTCATACTGTGCCAATACATGATCACCGTGCCATACCTCGCCCCCATTATCTTTTATAGGCTGTCATCGTTTCACTTTCACACCATTGGAGTTTTTACAGTTTCACCTTCACCAGCGTTATCGTCGCCCACTTGGGTAGTCTCAGAGCAGACTTAGGATCAGTATTAGCAAATTTTCATATCGCATCAGTATAGGACAGTCCCTCGAGCAGACTTGAAGGTTAGTTTTGACACAGGATAGATCATTTCAGTACAAGACCAGTTTCAACATCGACTTCGGCACCAGTACCATATAGGACCAGTTTCATCGCCATTTTCATAGTTCCATGTTTTCTCTCACCATTCCACCCTCAGTACCTCGTTCTACAATATCTCTCGCTTCACTCAGCCCCACAATGCGTTTTCCCATTGCCTTGCTCACTCATAGACTATTGCCGACCATTTAGTCTATCTTCCATTGTACTCCCCACTCAGATTACCATTGCGTGACATTTTCTAGTCTCGTCTTGCATTGTCGTATATGGATATGTGGTATTCACATCATACCTGCTTCCGTTCCTTCTCATTTTGAGAGAACCCTACCGGCTTATAGCCTTAGCATCTAGTACTCGACTACCAAGCAGTACTACTTCGCAGACTTAAAGTCGCAGTGTATTCTTGTGTACAGAGGAATTGATTTACTGAACGGAGGTGCCCCGAACCCACTTGCACATATGATCACCTTGATTGCCGTGCTACTATGTTAACTCGCCCAATCTCATTCTGAGTTGGTGTTGCCATTGCCATGGAAGTCTAGGCTCATCAACATGACCTAACCCCCAGCAACAATGATTGCTGGGTTTTATATTCATCCACCCCGTGGATGCATTGATGAAATCTTGGTTTTCTTTACAGGGTATGACAGGAGCGTCTGAGAGCCATTGGCTGGATACTTCAGATTTGTGCCTCTGTGACGTGCACAAGGGGGTTTTCGGAGTATGGAAGATAGCACCTATATGCAATGCAGCCTTGTGGGGGGATGGCAAGGGAGTGATAGGATGTTCAATCGGATGGTGAGAGGGTGAGAGGGAATTTTGGGTGGAGCACCGAGCTAAAAGACGTGAGCTACAATGGGGGATGAAGACTGGAGGAGTGGTGATTGATGCTTGTTGCTGTGGAACCTCCACAGACAAAACATCCAGGCTACGCAACTGTGCATCTATGTAAACAGTAGCCTCTCGCAGAATATCCAACCCGTGGCCACCAGTGAATGAACTGAACCGAAGGAGATAAGCCTCAATGCACTGATGCCATGATGGTCAGCCCCCACCTCTGAATGAATACAAGTCACATACCCGAAGCTTCCTTCGATGACAGTCGCTCTCATCCACCTTGATAGAACAGTGTCCGGTCAAGGCAATAAAATTGATAGGAAACTTGGCAATCCAAGCTGCCCACAAACATTGGCGCATGTCTTCCAAGGCTTGACCTCTTTGCTGGTGGCAGGCCCAATACTTGGAGAGAAAGGGTAACATAGCATCCTCCTCATCTGGAGCCAGGAAGAAAACTGCAAATTGTGTCAAAGCGAGCCAGGAAAAAAAAAAAGTTAGGTCATACTCCAGTTGTAGGCACTTTCGGACTTTGGAAGGATGCGACGGATGGGAGCAGTGCAACAAGAGGCAGGGTTGCTTGAGTGTCGCCTAGCACAAGCACAGTGAGAGAGACATTTGAGAAAGGCGGCTGAGGGAACGCAAAAAGAAGGGCCACAATCGTACCTCACTGCATATAAATATATCGCAAGGAGAGATTTTTCAACCATTAATTATTGAGAAGTAGGAGATCTTACCAGCTACCGAACAATACATTATTGGCCAAGAAGAGCATTAATATTTTACTGGAGGTAAACCTTCAACCAAAAATTCTTGCGAGGTAGGAGATCTTACCGGGGGCACCAACAATATATTGTTGGTCAAGAGCATATTATTCATCCAGAGTCAGACAACTGTAATCAAGGATTCATGATTGAAGGTTGCTGACAAGGTCCACTGACATTATTCCCACCAGCCAACATGATGATGTGAGTGTCCCCAAGCCCAAAAACCAAGCTAAGTATCATTATGACTCTTCATCAAAGGCTTCTGAGGGTGAACACCTTAAAGCACGGTTATATCCAAACAGATGGCAAACCCAGTCCCAAGCCTGATCCGCCATGACCACCAAATCATCGAGTACACTTTCCCACTCGAAACCACTGTATTGCCTGGGTATAAGACGACCTACAACCCAACGCTCTCCCAAATCCATAACATGTAACCGGAAAATCTCCTTGAAGAAATCATTAGCCATGAGCATCTTCGTGAGTGTGGTTACACATACAATCCTACGCATCTCAACTCTGGCAAGTCTGAACTTGGGGGAGAGATGGTTTTGGGGATCTTCCAGCCACATATGAAACCAGGTGTGATACATGTTGCGGAGAAACATTTGTACTTGATGTCGCAATACAGCCTGCTCGAACTGACGGCAAATCCTGTCAAGCCAGAGATACTGATCCTGCATCCAGGTGAGTGCGAGTGGCCAGCAGGGGGGTAGCCAAGGAAGAGGGTCAGCATATGCACTGAAGTATTCAGAGGGTTAGATGAATAAATATTGATGTTGCAAACAAACTTACAACAGCGGATTCTCCTGGTCATCTGGAGCAGGGATTGTAGATGACATGGTTTTAGGGTCGAGAGCTTTAAGGCTGGGAGTGAAGTAGATTCAATGAAGGAACACCCTGGTGCGGTGTTATTCCTTGTTTGTGGATGTGGCATGGTCTGGGCACCCTACCAGCCAAAATCATCCGCATATCCGAGTCAGACCACATCTGGCGGCGGCTACAATGATCACTGTGAGCATGTGCACTGCCCTACTGCGATACGAACAGAGATCAGCATTTTTAACATAAGAGCAAGTGTATTGTACCTTGCTGCCAGGAATATGCTACAAACACCTGAGTTCTCGACCTCCATATATCAAACTGAAAGCTAGGTCAGACCACACTGGGACTTAGCTGTGAACTATCAGGCCTGGTTGAAAACCGTGTAGTAGTTTACATGGACTACCTTCAGGTGTTCTGCTCTGCATGTCGAGGACTGTTTGCATGTTGTATTGCTAGCATATTATATGCTTCATGGTGTCCTGTTACTCTGTGGAATATTCATCTGGTGATCAGTTGCATATTGATTTGATGTGAAAGCTGCAAGAGCCTGGCAACTGGTCTGTGAATGGATAGACAAAATGGAACAGACCGATCGAGTCAGTTCATAAAGGAGAGGGGCGTTTGATAGAGTTCTTGTGTGATATCCGAGTCAGGAGGGGTGTATTCAAGAAATGGATTAGATTCGCAGTTTTGAGTGAAGAAAACATTTGAGTCATCATACAACATCAGTGACACTGTGACATACCTATTGGTGTGATGCTACATGATCACAACCATCGCCCTCTGTTCCTCTATCGATCATGGTCAGACTCGGACTATAACTACATCCAGAACTCATTACCAGAGGCGGTCAGACTCGGTCCGATTGTCATGCGACATCATTGAGACTGTGACATACCTATTGGATGTGTGATGCTATGTGATCAAAATACCGTGACAACAACCTCTATTCCACTCTCGATCACACTCAGAATAGGTGTACAACTACTTCCAGAATGCATTTACCAAGGTGGTCAGACAAGGTCAGACCAACAGCAATCGTGATCGACAGGGATCATGATTTCCTTTTTGGGTCCTCCTGACCTTCACTCATGTCCTCCATGGTGGTAACTATTGAACCCTGGGTACCACCACAAGACCCTAAAATATTGGCAAACCGATTGAAAAATCAGAGGAGCTACCAGAAGTGGAGTGTTAACACTTTTCTCACCCTTCGATAGCTTAACAACATTCCCTGTAGAAATAGAGACCAAATTTTAGCCCACCATCGGGAAAAGTATCATCAGAAAAAACATGCTCAGGTTGAGTAAGTTTGGTTTTGAGTAAAGATGCAGACCATCATCTGATATTTCCATATTATTTCAGACCAGTGGGTAATACAACACATTTTGGCCCAGGCTCCCCCTCGCAGCCGGTGTGCTGCACCACATCTGTGTGTGCACCAAATTTTGGCTTTCACCTTGATACAGCAACAAGGTGCTAATGCTACAACCACTTTCACTCGCTGCTCCTCCAGTCTCAGCATCTCTACTGTTCAAGGATGGAATTCCTGTGGAATCCGCTCGGGCAGCCGCCCATCTGCTATGCGTCCACCAAGCATTGTGCTATCTGCCTGGCCATATGCTATCTGACACGAAAATGCCCCGTTTCACAGGTATTTGACTAGCCTAGGCTCCAGGAGCTGACAGCTATCAACCTGAAGCATCCATGCCAGCAGATGGCAGAAGGTTTACCCTTGAGAAGCGGACAAATGGGCTGATGGCGGATAGCCATATATGGCTATTCTCAAACCAAACCGGATGTGGAAGGTGTTGTAGAATCTGCTCAACGGTTTTGAAGCAGTTCACTAGCGGATTTCAGCACGTCAGCTCATGTCAGATGTCGCCTCTAAATGATACATTCAGGAATATCGGAGTGGGCAGGCGTGGGAGCAGGGAGCTGGCTCGGATCCGCTACTATATAAAGTGCATACAATGTACTTAGAAAGTTAGTTAATCTCACTTGCTTATAGCACGCTAAAGGAATAATTTCCACTACTCTCCTAAGCATATCTAGCCGCCTTTGAGCCTAGCATTGTGAGCGGATTGCAAGGAATTCTCCTTTCTCTCGCTATCTTCACACAACCGCTCTCAGTTCAGCATCCTAAGCGGACGCTTGGACTACTTCTCTCTATCATATCCGCGGGCAGAGCAGATTCTATCAGATCCCTTCAGAGCGGGTGGTAACCCTCCTTGCATATACAAAAGATCTTGCAGATGCAGACGTGACTTTCTCTTACCAGAGAGTTTGCTAGCCTTACACTGGCACCAAAACATCACAGACATCGCTGTGCATCCAAGGGTACAATCATGCAACCCACACCTTTGAATCCGACGCTGCCATCTAGCTCGGGGATTGATCCCAATCAGGACAGCATCTCATGTTATGAGGAGGGTCCTTCATCACCAGTGACTGTGCTTCCCAAAACCTGCTCTCAGCCATCTATCTCTGCGATGCCAACGTGTCCCGATACCCCACTGTCTCTATATGACACCGTCTACATGGAGTCACCATCTGACTGCTCTTCCTGCATACCTATCTCCGCAGATACCTCACACCAAACGCTACCACGGATTACTTTCAAGGGTACAGCACAAGTGCAAGTGCTGGTACAACTTTACCTTTTACGTGCCAAGGACCTGGACTTGCAGTTTGCCAAGCAAATGCGAGGATTGATTCCCCGGGAGTATTTGGAGAAGCTCCACAAGAGGTTTCTACGAAAATTCCAGAGCAGTGTTCCAGGCACGATGTTTGAGATTGACGATGAGGAGGAGGCATTACAGAAGTTATTGTCCAATATTAATCTCTGTGTAGATGGTGTTCTCAATGTGGCCAGCATCAGTAAAAGGTTGCAACACATGCAGAATATTTTTCGCCATGTCCAGGAGGTTCATGGATGGTTCGTCGAAATGCAGATGCATGTCTTTGCTGAGGGGAGGGAGTTTCTTGTTATAGAGCACAACAAGATGGCCCTGATATACCAAAAAGAGTCATAGTTTGTTACCCTATCACTTGGTCTGGCTGAAGTCAAATAATAATACACTTTCCCCTGCCCACAAATTATCATGGGAGATATGAATTATCTTGAAGATCTATCCAGTGAAATGAAGCCAAAGACATACACCATAAAGGAGTTATGGTTGGTGAATCATGCGGTTGGAAGCATAAATGGTTGACAATTGGACACGGACATCGGATCCTGGGAAGAATTAATGGATGACTGACAATTGGACATGGATGACAGATCCTACGAAGAATTAATGGATGACAAAAGGTGCCCTGGGAAGGGTTTATGACCTGGTGGGATCACTCTGTGGACCCAACATTGAGGCAAAGCCATTGACATCCCACCAAGAATTTATGATTGAGGACATCTGATGGATTGAGGTAACAGATTACAGTGAAACAATTTTTTTTTGCTTTTTGCATCCATAACTCTTGTGAATCTGCACAGAACCATAACACTGTGGATTCATCAAAAATTTATTGTTGCCATTGACCAGTCAATCATTTATTCTTTGCAAACAATTTATTTTTGCTTTTTGCATCCATAATTCTTGCGAATCTGCACAGAACCATAATGCCGTGGATTCATCAAAAATTTATGATTGCCATCGACCAGTCAATCATTTATTCTTCACATGATCCACTTCGTAGTTATGGACGAACAAAGTAAAGACTATTTGTTTCCTCATTGATTTACAGTGGTTCACAAAGGTAGCAGGGAATGCACCGCAAACAGAGATACACATTTTTCGGCAGTAGAGTAGACTACACAGTGATGGAACGAACTATGTAATAGATATACTACATCGCACCCTAGATCTTCAGCGTCTTAGGTACCACAGTGACCTGGCCTGACGCAAGAGCCTGGTTAAAGATGGTAATAGCTTCCTTCTTGGTTTTTGCCCTCTCAGCTAAACCAGCAGTGATGCCAGTGGTCAACACCGTCGAATCTGCGCTGCACATAGAATCAAATTAGGGCACAAAGGGGGGAGGGCAAAATGACGACAAGGACATACCTGCCTTGAATGATGCCAACCACATATGACTGCATACCATTTGAAAGGGTTGTGGACCATGACATTGTTGACATACCCGCAGGCATTGCAAGCAAAAGTCGGGGGTGGAACCTCCTCGTCCTCCTCGGGGAGAGGGAGAGGCCCCACTGGGACACTGAGGCTGGCACCGGATGGAATGACGTCTAGGTTGAAGTTAGCAGGATGCAAATGTGAGTCGTCGAAAACAAACCAGGCACAATACCGTCTGCAAAACAAATGTGGTCAGCCATGGCACCTTGATCGATCAAGGCGATGCTTACCCAGTTCGGCAAATAGGACTGCAATTAAATGCAAGATGCGATCCTTGCGATCGGCTTGGTGCTGAGAGAGAGGAGCAGTAGCAGGTACTTTGGTTGGGTCCATGATTGTTGGTGGGATTGTTGGTGAGAGATGAAGGGGAGCTCTCGCCTTCTTTTATACACAGGGACTTGCAACTGTACAGTTGCAGTTGAGCTCCGCCGGGTGATGCCAGATACCTTGCCTTGGGCACCAACAATTAATTCTTGCCTTGATCCATCACAAAGCTAAAAGCCTATCATTTGTTTAACCGATCAGTAGAACACGGTCAGTCTGAAGATATCACTCCTGCATGAATAGCCCTCTCATGCACATATCTAGATGGTGGCTCACCTGAAATTTCCAGAGGAAGACACTGATGTGCTCAGTAACGGCGAGTGGCAAAAGGACTAGTGAATGGCAATGAACACCAACAACACTAAACCTAACACTAACTCTACACTTATCACCAATGTATTGAATTCAGGCATTTCAAGTATGATAGAAGCACTCTGCAGACTTCAATAATCAAGGAAAGTTGTTTAAAGACTTTTTATTTGTTACTAGTGAGCTATACAAGTGTACTACTTGCACTAGCGGGGTAGGTAAGACATGATTGGGTGAATAGTGACTTGACTTGAGCTACTGCACTTGCTCTGACTGGGACTGCTTCGAACTAGTGGCTCTCTTGGCCCTATACTGCTTCCTACAAGTGATTGGACACTTGGCTAGTCGCACTCTGGGCTGACTAGTGGCGCTCTTGGCCTAAGAATAATACTTTAAACTCTGAGAACTTGCTTGAACTAACTTCGAAACACTCTTGGCCTTTGCAGGACACAAAAGATTGCTCTAAGACACTTCAATTCACTCTATGCTATGGGTAACTTAGCAACTAGTCGCCGCTTCGTCAAGGTTAAGCACAAAAGCCTTTAATTGGGGCACTAGGTACTGACTAGTAGGTCACAATTGCGGGGATGGCTTGCCTGAACCATGCGTGCACCTATTCTACTACTTATATACTGACAAACAAGGTACGATCGAGATATAAATAACTGACTAGAGGGGTATTATTGATAAGGATTTCTTGGCTAGTCACGAATAATGGTGAATAATCACACAATAGTCAGTCTAGAAACGGTCGCTTGCTGACTAGTGAGCCTAGGAGCTCCGCTAATGGTTGTATTCCGTATCCTTGGCGCAGAAACACTCCACTAGTGTCAAGGATAAATGGCTAGGCCGGTGAATGTGCCTGTCGCAGCTGTCGATCGTGATTGAAGGCACAGCCTGGCTACACTAGTGCCGATCGTAATAGATCTGTATCACGCTAGTCGGATCTGGACAGCTGCGCTTCATTGCTAAATTCATTTCTAAGTCCCATTAGAGACTGCTGCACCGCTAGTCAACTCGTCTTAAGCACTCGCGCGCAGACCGTTCCACTAGTGACTGTACTTTCACGAGACCTGTATGTTCTGCTTCTTGTTGGGTGCACTCATAGCTACCCTCGTCGACTAGTGGTCGTCATTTACTGACTCGCTTGGTATTCGAGGTGCTAGTCACGCCGGCTGATAGACTTGACCCAATAGTGGTATTGTGCCTAAATCCTGGCTCGACTAGTAGCTTTTCTGGCTTGAATATCAGCTTGAAGCCTCGGCTATAGTCCTTTAGTTATTGCTAGTCTAAGATAGATATGTGCTAGTATGATTACAAAATCGAAAAATCTAGGTGTGAACGCGTAGACGGCGTATCAATGCGTACATTGTCGCGGAGCTATATCCAGAGTTCATTGCAGGACAACAAGAAAATTCTGTTGCGTGCACCATTCTGAAGTGTACCAGTCTATTCAATGAAAGATATCTGCCCCCATCTGAGTTATCCACTGAAGAGCATGAAGATTTCCTGATGGTTCGAGCAGCAGTAAAAGAACCTTTGCTAAATCTTTCATGTTATTAATCATCACCATTTCTAGTCCTTGAAAAACCGACTCTACAACCACCAAGCAACACTCTGGAATCAAGGTCCCAGGAGCAGCAAGCCAGCCAGAAAAACGGGGTCCATCAGACTGAAAACCGGACAAGGTTTGACTACTGCTGAGCTCTACTTCCAAGAAAACCACAAGGAGGATTGGTTCGTTGCCACCATCCAAGCTGAGAAACAAAAAGCTGCAGCCACAGAGACTGCACCGGCAGGAAGTGATATCCAAGTTACCGGTTCATCAGATGATGACACAGCCAGTGGTAACACAGCTGGCGGTGACATGGATAGGGTGGCTAAGCTGAAGGCCGCCAGGCAAGATCTTCAGTTAGAATGCAAGGTGGCGAAACAGTTGCTAGTGAACGAAAGCGATGAGACTTGGGAGAGGATGGAATCTCTGGCATGTGATGATTCCCAAGCCAAAAAGTACTGCCCTGAGAAAGGTAGTCCAGAGGCTATTTTATGGTGAGAGTCAAGTATGCATTTTCTGAAGATATCACTCACATTGACCCAGAAATATTGATTTGCTGGAGGCAATGACAAGCCAATTGGTGGATATTGCAACTGAAGCAGGATGGGTTGGCAGTATACAGCTCGCCAGCATGTGCCCTGGGGAATTCAACCCAAGGACCTACTTGTGAGTGATACAGAAAGCCTGGTGAAGAATTGTCTTGACGCCTGGCTGTCTAGTATGAATTTTGGCGAGAACAAAGAAAATACTTTTGCACTGCAATACCCAAAATACGAGGATCACATACGGACCCCTTTCTTGGAATTTGTTTGTTCCTCTTTTTGTAAGCATCTGCATCTATTCATTGCCTCAATCTCATCATACATCATCCAGCCCCTGAAAAATGCGAGGAGTTCCGAAAACTAATGGCTACGACCAAGAAACCACGTCAGAAACATCCGAGACAACACGATGACAGTGACGAGGAGGATTTTATGAAGGATGTCAATGCAGTTGGAAGGGTGAGTGATGAGGACACAGGTGGGCCATCTGAGCCCACAAAGAGTGCGTGAAGTAGACCTTGCATTCCCATGTGATGCTGATGTTTATGCCATAGGATCCAAAAAGAAGGCAAAAAAGGACGAGTGCAAACAAAAAGAGATAGGAGATAACCCTGGTACGCCTCCACTTTATGGAATATCGCCAGCAGATTTACTTACATGTAGATCTAGGGCAGAAAAATCCCTTGAGGAAGAAGACCAAGAAGACCACAGAGACTGCAGTTACTGGTTCAAGCTGTATGGTGCATCTGGTGACCAGTAGTACAGCCAAACCCATGGCTCTCGTCACAGCGGATACGGCAGCTGCTACCCCTTCAACAAGTGAACCCGCAGCTCCCATCACAGCAGATACAGCAGCTACTGCTTCAGCAAGCCATACAACTGATCCTGCGACCAACAGTACACCCGATCCTGCGGCTCCTCTCACAGCGAGCAATACAGCCAGTAGTACAGCTGAATCCACAGCTCCCATCACAATGCCTACCACTTCAGCAAGCCATACTGCTGATCCCATGGCTCCCGGCACAGCGGATATGACACCTACCGCTTCAGCGAGCTGTACAGCTGATCCTGCGACCAGTAGTATGCCCAATCCCGTGGCTCTTCTCATGGCACGCAATACAGCCAGATCATTGATGAGCCTAGACTTCCATGGCAATGGCAACACCAACTCAGAATGAGATTGGACAAGTTAACATAGTAGCACGGCAATCAAGGCAATCATGTGTGTGAGTGGTTCGAGGCACCTCTGTGCAGTAAATCAATTCCTCTGTATGCAAGAATACACTGTGACTTTAAGTCTGTGAAGTAGTACTGCTTGGTAGTCGAGTACTAGATGCTAGGGCTATAAGCCGGTAGGGTTCTCTCGAAATGAGAGGGAACGGAAGCAGGTATGACATGAATACCACGGATCCATATGCAACAACGCGAGACAAGACTAGAAAATGTCACGCAATGGTAATCTGAGCGGGGAGTATGATGGCAGATAGACTAAATGGTCGGCAATAGTCTATGAGTGAGTGAGGCAATGGGAAAATGCATTGTGGGGCTGAGTGAAGTGAGAGATATCGTGGAACAAGGTACTGAGGGTGGAATGGTGAGAGAAAACGTGGAACTACGAAAATGGCGATGAAACTGGTCCTATGTGGTGCTGGTGCTGAAGCCAATGTCGAAACTGGTCTTGTACTGAAACGATCTATCCTGTGTCAAAACTAACCTTCAAGTCCACTCGAGGGACTGTCCTATACTGCTGCGATACAAAAACTTGCTAATACTGATCCTAAGTCTGCATGGAGACTACCCAAATGGGCGACAATAACAATGGTGAAAGTGAAACAGTGAAAACTCCAATGGTGTGAAAGTGAAACGATGATGGCCTATAAAAGATAACAGAGGCGAGGTATGGCATGGCGCTCATGTATTGGCACAATATGAGCGTGTACAAATAGTGTTAAGAGCGAAGAGCGAGTGTGGAAGGACTCTTCACAGTTAAGAACTGTGGAATAACTTTGGTGAGCTCAAGAGTTGATGTGCAATCGAGAATATGCTGAGGTAAACGGTATATTGCTGTAGAATGGTGAATAGATGTGGTTTACTGGTGATAGACTAGTGCATGACGATAATTGATGTAGTCTGGGGTCAACTAGAGATGAACTGCCCTGTAACTACATTTTCTAGCTGGTTTTTATACTACAAGTATGAATTTATAAATAGAGTGAATATGCAAGACTTAGTAAGGTTGTAAGGCCTTGGCTTTGTAAAAAGTCATAGGAAACATATGGTCCTTGGTCTTCTAAAGTAACAGCAACTTGTTGACGTTGCCATGTATGGGCACGAGCCATATGGTTTTGTTGAGCGATGAGCGGATCATTAGGTGCTGTTTAGCTGCGGACTTCAGGGCGATAGTCGTCGTGCTGAGGAGTACATGTGGGGCAACATTTTCTTGAGGCCTTGGCGAAGTAACAGCCTTAGTAAACACAGTCTGTAGTTGCCGTAGCTGCAATTGTCATAGCTGTGAGGGTACTCATGTCAATCACATCATTTCATTAAGTGATCGATGAGCGTGTCAACTGGGTGCTTCTGAGTGATGCGTCATTTCTGTATTGGGGTTATTGTCGATCAAAGGTGCCTTGCTGTGATGAGATATGGCAATTATGATGTGTAACAAGATGGGATGGATAGCAAAGCACGTAAGGAGTGATTGCTGTAGGGTGAAAGTGGTACTGCCATGTGTGGAATTATTGGTTTACTGAAAGGCCGTTGAAGGGACAGTAGTGTTAATTAGTAAGGAAAATCCGTGAATTCTGAGCGTACAGAGCCTGGAGGCTCATCATCGTCCCCATCCATCATTGTACCTCAACCTGTCACCATGAGCAGTGCATCTGAGCTCTCCACGGCAAGTAATCCAGTCATCAACACAAATGATTTTGACATGACAGAATTAGGTGATGCTTTCCAGAATTTTATGGATATGGAATGGGAGTCTTAGGATGGGCAAATGCCATGTGCATTGATGGACACAGATTTGGGACAGCTGGATATGTCCCACATGGATTCTTCCATGTTTTTACCTCCTCACACTGATGAACTCCAGGCTGGATTATCTGTGGATAGGTTGCTCCCACTGCTTCACAACACCATGATGCCAAATTTCGGAGATGCAACCTATGGAATGAACGCGCAACAGTGGAATACTGATCCGTCGAACGTCAACATGATGTTACAGGTGAACTCAGCTCATTTGACACTCAATCAAGGGCAGCAGACTTATATGTGGCAACAGCCAAGTATCAGTGTATGGCAACTGAACTGGTCTTATTCTACTCCTTCTCAAAATATCACCAATGGCCATTCCTTCCCTTCTAACAGCACCTCGGTAAATTTCCCAAGCCAAGTACTCCCCACCAACTACAATGCCTTCGCTACCACCAACATTGCATGCGCCAAGATGAACAGGCCAGTACCTGGGGAAAATTCCACCAACTTCAATGCCTTCGATCTCACCAACACCTTGGCAATTTTCCCTAATCAGGTCGTGCCCACCGAGATGAACATGCAAGCACCCTCTGCCAACTTCAATACCTTCACTGTCACCAACACTCCTGAGAATTTACCTAATCAGGTTGCACCCGCCGAGATGAACATGCCAGTACCTGTGGAACATGCCCGGAACCACAATGCCAGCACTGCCACTAACACTCCAATAAATCCCCTGAACCCACCCAGTGTGCTAGCAGCCGAAATGGAAGGAAACACTGTGAAGTCGCCGATGAACAATGTCAAGAATGTGATAGCTGACCCCTCCCATGCTAATGATAACCCTGAGCTGCCTCTCGCGAGTCACTCTCAGGATGATATTCAAGCACCTCAGTCCTGTGAACTGGCGACTCAAAATGATGATTTATCTTCTGAAAAGGAAAATGTTCGACCCTTGCGAGAACACTGAGCACAAACCCATCGGGAAGTTCCACAGGAAGTGGAAGAAGCAGAGTCTGTTCTACGATCCTGCAACCTGGGCAAAGAGTACACGCAATGTGTAGACCACTGGAAAGAGTTTGAAATGTCCATGACAGTCAAAGAGGTAAGAATCTGGCATCTGTTGGGGCATGACTGATGTTTCTAAACAAGGGACGATTGGCAATGGCTGGTCGACCGGTTGCGCTGACCGAGTTGCTCAAGAAAAAGATGTGCACCGTGCTTCCAACCCTTTCTCCTGAGGACCAAATGGACCTCATCCACGAGACTCTTGAATGGTGGATGTCACTGCAGAGCCCTGAGAGGGATTTGAATATGTGCCTACCACTCCCGAATTACACGGGCAACATGCACTGGATCAGAAAGAAAGGTCAGAGTGGAATGGTATTAGTAATGTTCTTGGTGCGGTGGTGGGGAACGATCGTACTTGAGTCAAAGATGGCCCCTCGACATTGGAAGGAATTTATGGCAGACATTAGTACTTGTTTACTGGTCATGGTCAGTGGTCCAGGGGCCCTTCCAGCATAATATACGTAGTAGCTACTCTGTCGTCAATCAAAAAATGTATCATTGCATAATGACTGCTGCCAAGCTTCAAGAATGAATTTTTGAATGAACAATCTTGGAAACATTTATCATTGGGAGATATGATGCTTAGAGAAGAAACATTGATTATACAGCAACTCCAGCAAAAATACATATATTCCATACATTACTCAAGAGATCACTAATAATGAATGTTCACCGGAAATTAATGTGCTGCCATGCTCGATAGCATCAAGAACTTACTATTCCGGCTTTTGAGGAAACTGCTCCAAGTTCCTGACATCTTCGTTTTGATGTTGGCTCTTCCTCACCGTCAGAGCTGGAACCACAAGTATGCTTGGAACCAGTCATCAGTTGCTCCCCCCAATTCGACCGGAGGAACTGAAAGTTTCGGAGATTATGTGGTGGGGAATCGTCTAGGACAAGTCACCAGTCAGGACCAGATTGACGAAAAAAGAGGATGGCTTACTGGCATCCCAAGGTCAACGATCGATGAAGGGAGAGCATCCAGCAATATTGGTTTGGAGGATGATGGGACTGGTACAAGGCTGTCATTTTTTGTAGAGGGAGTATGGGAGGCATGTTGAGTGTGTATCAGCGCCTTCATGGGTGGGTCACTGCATTGACCAGTAAATGGTGAATCAGGAGCTGTGGGCATTGGAGAGTCTTGGGTGTCAGAGAGCTTTGTATGAACTCTAAGCAAGAGACGAGCAAGATTCTAAAAAGTTTTCATGAGTGAATTTTGAAAGGTGTTTGGTAACTTACAGTGATTGCCTGTCGTTTCCAAGCATGAACAGAGTTCATGTCACTGGGGTTTTCTGGCATGCCAAGCGAACATCGAAACTGAGCATGGTAAGCCACAAAGAGACCAAGCAGATAAGTGTCGAGAGTTGACTTGCTGTATTGTATGATACTTTGATAAGTGGGGATGAACGGGCAGACCCATGTCTCTTGCATTGTCTCATTGTCCATGATGGTGGAAGGTAGATAGAAGAAATGTTACTGCCTTCCTATTATATATATATATATAAACGGCAATAATTTTTCAATCAGATCACCTCAATACTTTTGTATTGCGCATGGAAAGGTACATTCACCAAGGACATTTTACACTAAAAGTGCTGGGCCAAATCCTCTTGCATTCCTCCCCACTGCATGGATTCACGATACAAGACAAATGCAGACCAAATACACTCACATCTCTCTTGGTCACTGGGGTTGACTCCGACTCCCATTGGCTCCCAATTCCTCTTGCATGCTTCCCTGCTGAGTGGATTCGCCGCACAAGAAACGTTGAACCCCACCAAAGGCAAGTTTCTAAGGATGGTGAGTATACAAGACTGCTTTTGGACTGGAGAGCTTACTTGACAGGTGGATCTCGTGTGGTTGGTTGGACTTGTATATCTCCCATCTGGGAACTGGCAGGAAAAAATGAGATTAAATTGACTGCGGAAGAGTGAACTCAAACCTGGATGGGACATCGGAAGGCTGGTTTGTAGACATAAAGCTTGATTGTAGATAGAAGAATTACTAGGAGAACGTGTTTATGCAAGTTGAGGAGAGAATGAAAAGATTGCACCTTGTTTGAAATTGAAAGACAATCAGGAGACATGAGGATGAGAGAAAGATGAAGGTGGAAGTGAGGGGTGAAGCCTAAAAAGAGATAGGTGAGAGAAGAGCGACAGTTCAATTCAAGGAGTCGATCGGTGGGGATCACCATGGGAAGAATTCATTAATGACAGGTTGCGGTCTGTGGCAAAGATGACAAAGAATTTATCATTGCATGCGCAATTGGGAAGAATTTATTGATGGAAAGATTCTGGGTCTGGGAAGAATAAATCGATGATGGTGGGTCTAGAGGGAAAGGACAAAGGAATTATTATTACTGATCATTACTGCTAGTAGCAGAAAGAACTGCAAGCACCTGGTTTCAAAGGATTTATGAATGGGCATATCGACGCATTAACTGAAGGATATATTGATGATTTCTCATGGCCTGGCACAACGGATATGCTATATCATAGGGAGTTTTTGGAGGAAGTCAAAGACAGTTGTATGTCATACTGCTTTTCTGGTGTTAATCTCCTGGGCCATTCTTGTATAGTAGTGGCGGAGTTCGATAGTGCGAGGCATGAGTCTGACACTTTTGCCTTGGTCACATGAGAAGGCTCCAATCAGCAAATGTTACAACATGATGTGCTGTTGAGGAGAGGATCTAATAATTTCATGGAAATGCGAATATTCACATCGACAAAGACATGGTTCGGCAAGTCACACCACAGAAGGCCACTGCCACTGCAGGTACTGTACCTGCAGAATCAAAGAAGACCTGAAATGAAAACGAGGAGGATTGATCCTGATGAGTGACACACAATATCGAAGAGAAAAATGATCCCGATATGAGAAAGATCTGCAGTAGAGGCAGGGGGCTCCCTAGGGCGCACAACGGGAGTCACTGGCTGCAAAATGGAAATGTTGTCGACCCACATGACTAGGAAACAAGTGTTGCAGCATTAATAAATCTTTCGTACAGATGCAGATTAGTACATGCAATTAGAAGGCCCTGAGAGAGACAGGGATTCATTAATGATATGAGAACCTCTCGTCCACAGGCTTTCATTAATGATTTGGGCCTTATGGACTGGAAAATGCGAGCTGGTGGCTTCAGCCACCACCAAGCAAGCTTTTTCAAACAAGGTATGCTGATTTTACCCTTAAAGACAGCATGTGTAGCAATGACCCACTTAGTAACTACATACTGCAGCAAAAAAAGGGCACAAGAAAGCTAATAATTGTTGATATTTGAAAAAAGAAAGAATCAGGGACATGGTTTTCACCACTACTGGATCTGCCAAAGTGGCCGTTCTGTCTTCACCATGCATGTCTGTGACCACCTGCTATTCTCCGAGTTTCTGTCCATCATTAACAACCAAGTGCAAAAGAAACTACATCTGTATGACTGCCACATCCTTCAAACAAGGTCTCTATCACTGACCTTGTCTTTCAAACATGTAGTTTCCTAGTATTGCAACCTGGTGCATCAATAAGTGAAGACTGTGGAGAGAATGACCATCAAAGGGCAGACTTTTAGCCATGGAAGTATTGTGGTGCATATTAAGCTTAGCTTGTCACATTTCTTCTACTTACCATGTTTCTGCAAAGTCGCCTAGCACGATCTCCAGCTGCTGCAATTTCACCTTGGACGGAACTCCAGTGGGTGATCACCTTGAGCTTGGCCGCTTTGCACCATTTCTTCTACCAGAGTCTGCCTAGTGGGAGCCATGTATGTGCACCCCAAGTTTGAGGCCTTGAGCTTGAGGCCTTGAGGGCTTTAGCTGACCATAGGTACCAGAACAATCAACTTCTTGACAAACATTCCCACTAGATAGCATTGTTTCAGCATTCGATTCTGCGGTCCTCAATACAGACTGAACTCTATGAATAAGAATCATGAAGATATTGAGCTTCTTGTCGGGGAGGAGATTGCTCTATGAAATCTGCAACCGGTTTCCATTGGATTGAGTCTATCGTTGTGTCTGTGAGGTGTCTGGCAAGTGTGTACCACTAATTGTGTCTTTACTCAGTTACACTCATCTCTTCTGCTAGATATCAAGATGACCAGCCTTATCATAGTTCAAAGTCATGTTTCTGGGACTCCCCAATAGGCATACCATCTTTGCGCAAGACATTATGAGCAGGAGGGTTGCATTACAGGGTCCATGGTACAACACACATATGCCTCATTCCTGCTTAACCTCATGAATCTGATTATATTGTAGCCTGTACACAAGGATTCCCTAACTCAAATGCTACCCTGCTTCCTACCATTACCAAATACACCTGTTGTCATGTGTCCAAAATGTCCCACATTACAGAATCTCAACCATTCTCCATTCATCCCACTAAACTATCCTCATACTGTCACAGACAGCAGCGAGGTCATTTGAGCTCATGCCTTCAGGCTCAGCTGTGCCCAGCCACTTCCCCAGAGTAACAATTGTTGATATCTTCAATGACAACAGTGTGTCTACCATCTACTGCCATAACATATGGGGTACCACATACTTCACACCTTAGGGTCTCAAGTGTTACACAAATCTATCAACAAGCCAGGAGGGCAAATCGATGGGAGATGATGTAGACTGATCTGCCTTTCACGATACTGTTGGATCCCTTGCCACCATGCAGGTGAGTGATTTTGTCAACACTGGGACTAGCCAATTGAAATATTCAAATAGTCCTTGTGAATCACTACTTGGGCATTTTCTAATGGTACTCTGCCTCACACATTCAGTAGATGATGCCATAGATTGGTTGATGACAAAATACTAGATGGTTGCTTGATTAGACTTCCCTGCACGTACTCTTCCTGATATCCGCAACCTTAGCCTTGACTATTTCCTGGAAGTTTGGTATCTCCTTTGCAAGGCGAACGACAAATGCCAGTTCGAGATGGTCGCCATGGGTAGGGGAGAGGTTGCTGTGTCATAGTGTTGACATGGGACAGAACTGGCCAAGCAGAGATTTGTGAGTTCTCCTCCATTGATATCTGTTCATTGCATTGACCTCAATCTCTAACAGACATGCAGCGTTGACAGATACATGCTTTTCAAAACAAGATCGTCATCTTTACCACTGTGGTGGGTCACTACCCTATGTGAAAGATGGCACAGGGTAACAGGATCTCGATGAGAAACCCCTGCTCATGTATCTATATATTAATACAGGTCGATGATGATATAATAAGGCAGACTTTGAAATATCCGGCCATTGCCATCCCATGGCCTATTCCGGCTGAGTTTCAATTTCGTTGCACTGCCATCACTGCTGCCTCTCTGCAGCAATGAGCTTCAATTTTGCTGTCTTTGTCATACCTCTACCAATGTTCTACTCTCCCTGGCATGTCTGGCATCCTGTATTAATACAAATTTGATACATATCCACTGATTATGCATATTGTAGGCTACAAAGTATTGAGCAACAAGCATCAAATGACAAATTAGCAGGTAGGATTAGGGGCCAGGAGACCATTCAAGGACAGGTAACACATATGCATGTACTGACTATGCCATAGTTTGCTTATTACAAGTCTTCCCCCAGCAGGTAGAAATGGCAAGGAGACCATTTATGTAAGAATACATGCTATGCTCAGCCTTTCTCTGTCTGTGTAGAGCAATAAGCAGATGATACTACCTATAAGAATATATGCTATGCTATGAGATATAAGTAAGGCAATAAATACAAAAAATACAGAACAGCTCACCTCAGCTTTTCTCTGTCCATGTAGAACATCAAGCTGAGGTGATGAGTACAAAATATGAGGTATATAAACTACTCTAAAGTCTGAGGAAGCAAGGGAACATAAGTAGGGGATGTGCACCATACCTGTAGTATAGTGGTTATGTATAGTGTACTGTTCAATTTTGACCATAGCTTCATGGGGTGTTACGTGTTATGCTCAAAATATGATGATGAATTACCATATATAGTGTCTCCGGCACCAGCCGGCTGCTGACAATTCCCAAATTGGGCTGATACTACCTCTCAGAAGGGCCTGTTATGTGTTACAAATTACCAGGAGCTTCACTTCACAGGGTCCCATTATGTGTCACATGAATTAACAGTTGAAATTGAACAGTATATAGATATGGGTCTGTACTGTGACCAACTTTAATGACCTAAAATACAGCTGTATTTATACAGTTTGAATATGGTTGTTGAGGGAGGGACAGAAGACTCTCTTATGCCATAAAGGTTAGTACCTATGACCTAAAAGAAGTGTATAATACTCACCCTTTGGCACCAGATATCTGTATATGGACAACAGTATGGATATGGTACAGATATGACATTAACCATACAATACTGTGGCTAATAATTTTTATACAGTCTACAGTTGTATTGCTATGGTCATATCTGTAACAGTACAATGCACATCCCTAAACATAAGTAATGACTAAAACATGGAAATGAACTAAGTTATAATATCCAAGGAGAGGATCGTTGCAATGACAAGCAAGAAGATGGGATGACAGCATGTGAGGTGCTCCAGAGAGTTTTGACTTTAATAATTCAGCTATGACATGCTTACCCAGTTACCATGTCATAAATAGCCATTGCTATACTACGGTACATGCCAGGTAAGTTTCAATTTTTCTGCCTCTACCAAGCCTCTACTCTCCCCACAGCACATCATTGGTGTGACTGGCTCCTAACTGAGTTTCAACTGAGACTACTTATCCATACTATAGCAACAACATGAGTATCAAGTAATGAGCAATGATTGAGCAACAAGTTGACAATGAGTATTGAATGTCAATAGATATAAGTCTTATAGAAATTATAAATGATGACCATAGCAGCCCACCATGTCAGATATCCAAGTCAGGGACATAAGAACCAGAATATATATCTTTTCCTCTCTCCTGCCAGTAATGACAGCTATTAACAATGATCACTCAAATCATGAGAGTCCCTACCTGTCCATTACATGGCTTACAGAAGTAACAGAACAATGCTTTATGGCATTCATAAAAAGTATTTTGCTCCATTGCAGTCAATGCAGTGGCTCTAAACAAATAATACAGATTTAATAACATATCTTAGTAGAAAGCCGGGTTTGGGGCGGGCCCCAACAAGCCGAAGTCCCGTGTCGCAGTCAGGTTGCCGGGACCTGAGGTACGAGGGGCCGGCAATCATGACGAAGACACGGGGCATAGGCTTGTCTATATATTAAGAGAGGTAGCGTTGATGCTGATGTAATAAGCTGACTTTGAATTTTCCGGCCATTGCCAGACCACGGCCAATTCCGGCTGAGTTTGAACTTCACCATGCTGCAATGGTGTGGCTTCAAGCCTGTGCCCTTTCCTTCTTACCCTCTGTTCTGTTCCACCCCCCCTCACAGTGTATCATCCCAGGCAAACATTACAGCCCTGTGATATATAATAAGGATTTCTGGGATCTCTCACAGTACTGTCTATTAATCTTTGATTAAAGTTCTTTGTTTTTGATTTTCTCTACAGGTGTCTTTGGCTCTTTGGCTCTTTCTCACACTGTTATGCCCAGACTCGGGGATAACAGACTAGCAGGACGAAGGGCTGTATCGCGTTCGTACAGTCACCCAAAGTCTGCGTTGTTGCTATTGCGAGCGGTTATAACGCTTAGTCATAGAGACAAAGAGATAGAATCCGGTATGTATAAACTTAGCTCAAAGCTAAGGGTATCTAGGTACAAGTATATGCTACGTTATATACTGTCATTCGGAGTCTGAATACGTGGTTCTGGAGTCGTGCGGTGTCAACGTGTGTGAGAGAATAAGTGTAAGTCGTACAATACGAGTGGGTAGCTGATCCGGATAGCCGCTGGATAAGATGAGATAAGCGAAGCGCCGAAGATAAGATAGGCACTGAAGATTAGATAAGGAAAAATCGTAACATTACCCCCTCGTTAAGGCAGGCGTCCTGACTGCTTGTATGACTTCTATAGGTACGATTTGGGATCGTCCCAAGTCGCGGGTTCCTGGTCTTCTGTTTGAGTACTCCAATACTCCTTGACGAGTTCAAGCCATTCGAACGAGTATTCCTGTGGTGGTTTAATCCATTTTTGGAGTCCGTCATGTCGTTGGACAAGGTATTTGCAATCACCGTTGTCCGAGTACTCATGGTCGAGGACCATCGTGATTGTTTTGTCGGTTAACATTGTTACGATTTTGGTAGCGTCAAGTCTTCTGGCGCTGTCGTTCTTGTTTTTGTAGTCTTTGATAGCTTCTTGGGCATTGCCCATCTCCGAGTCACGGACCCACGAGTTGTGCTCACGCGTCCATCCTTTCCATTTTATGAAATAGTCAATGACTTCATATGATTTCTTGCCTCGGCCACCACAGATTGTGCGGGGTCGAGAGTCCAAGATCTCTTCGATTTCGAATTCCTCCTCGTCATTGATGAGGTCAGGAGGAGGCGCTGGTGGGACTTCCTGATTGGGGAAAGCCGGCAGGATGTACGGGGTAAGTAGCTTCTCGTTGAAGCACGGGTGAATCTTCCAGTGCAGTGGGAGCTTCAGCTTGTAAGCAGCTGCTCCTACCTTCTCTGTGATTGTGAAGGGTCCGACGCGCTTGTCGTCGAGCTTCTTCTTGGGTCATGGAAGGTGAAGGTTGGTGGAGTCCAGCCAAACCTTGTCGCCGACTTGGTAATCGCGGGATGACATTTTCTTTTTGTCGTATTGTCGTTTCATATTGGTCACGGCCTTTTGAAGTGCGTCGTGAGTCTCTTGATGAATGTCACTCATCGTTGTCATGAATTCTTCTGCCACGGGATTGGAGATTGAATAGTAATTCGACGTGCCAGGGATGAGTCATGGATTGCGGCCGTACAAAACCATAAAAGGGCTTTTGCCTGTGGCGCTGTGAACCCAATTGTTGTGAGCGAACTCTGCGAGCGGGAGCCAATCGGTCCAGTCATCTTGTTGATAGTTAATGAAGATCTGGAGATACTTTTTGATTTCTTGGTTAACTCTTTCGGTCTGACCATCTGTCTGGGGATGGAAAGTGGTTGACGCGTTGGGTTGATGTCTAGGAGTCGGTAGAGTTCTTTCATGAATTTGGAGACAAATTGAGGCCCTCTGTCTGAGATAACGACCTGCAGCATGCCGTGCTTGGCGTAGACGTGGTCTCGTAGAATTCGCACCCACCCTTCGGCTGATAGTTCAACGTTACAGGCGACAGGGATGATGGCTTTCGAGAAACGATCGACAATCATTAGAAGAGCGTCGCATCCGTTCGACGTGGGTAATCCGGTGACCATATCCACAGAGATGTGGGTCCATGGTCCTTCTGGTACAGCGTTCGGGTTGAGCGGGGCAGCCTTAGGCTATGTGCTTGACTTTGTGCGTTGACAGACTTCACAGCCTTTGACGTAGGCCTCAATGGCTTTCTTCATCTTTGGCCACCAGTATTCTCTGAGGACCAACTCCTTCGTTTTTTCGATACCTGGGTGTCCTGCCAGAACATGGTTGTGGAACTGAGCGATGATTTCACCTTGGAGCGGGTGATGGCAGGGGACGTAAATGCGTCCATCGTACTTCAAGAGTCCTCCTTTGCGAGAGACTCCCTGTTCATGAGCGAGGGAAGTCTTTATCCCCTCGTCCCACAACTCTTCCTGTCGAGTGGCTTCCTCGACCTTCGTATGTACTTCGTTGGTCGTGGGCATGATGAGAGCCCGGAAGTGTGCGGGTTGAAGGACTACAATGTCTCCATTGTCGTCCTTGCCTTGATCGTGATCATCGCAGCGAGACAATAAGTCGGCCTTCTTGTTGAGAGCGCCTGGCTTATGGTGGAGAACGAAGTGGTATTCCACCAACTCCATCACCCAGCGTGCCTGTCGTCGGTTTAGCTTCTGCGGTTTTTGGAAATACTGGAGGTTTTGATGATCCGTCCAGATTTCGACATCTACGGCGGCACCCATCAAGTAGTGGTGCCATTCGTCGAGTGCTAGCATGATCGCGAGCAACTCCTTGTCATATATCTCGTAGTTGCGCTCAGTAACGGAGAGCGACTTCAACATGAACGCCACTGGGCACCATTTTCCGTTCTGCTTCTGACTAAGCACTGCACCGACGGTGCCTTCGCTGGTGTCAGCCTCGACCATGAAGGGGTCAGTCTCGTTTGGGATGGTGAGGATGACGTCTTCAGCCATTCGTTTCTTGAGTTCAGCGAAAGCTTGATCCTGTGTAGATCCCCACTTCCACGGCGCGAGTCCGGTAAGGGCGGTGAGCGCCTTTACGACCTTCGAGTAGTTCTTGATGAACTTTTAGTAGAAATTCGTGAAGCCAAGGAACGACTGTAGTTCCTGCTTCTTCATCGGCGTAGGCCATTCAGCAATCCCAGCAATTTTGATGGGATCCATGTGGATCAAATTCTCGGAGATGATGACGCTGAGGTATTCGGTTTCTAACACCTCAAATTCGCAGTTTTCCACCTTGAGGAAAAGCTTGTTCTCTCGTAAGCGTTGGAGAACTCGTTTGATGATTTGTCGATGTTCCCCCAGGTCTTTGGAGAAAATCAGAATGTTGTTGAGGTATATGGTAACCTTTCCCTCTCCGATCAGATCGTGGAAGATGTCATTCATCATCCATTGGAACATTGCAGGCGAATTGGTGAGCCCAAAGAACATGACGATGGGTTTGTACAAACCCCGGTTCATGCGGAAGGCGGCCTTCTCTTTATCCCCTTCCTTGATTCGGACGTTGTTGTATCCCCAACGAACGTCGAGCCTCGTGAAGTACTTGGCTCCTCGAAGTTTGTCGATGAGTTCCGAGATGAGCGGGAGTGGATAACAGTTTTTAATCGTCATCTTGTTGAGCTTCCGATAATCTTGGACTGGTCGTAGCGTGCCATCCTTTTTCTTGACAAAGAAGAAGGGAGAGGCGAACGGTGACTTGGAGGGGCGAATACATCCTGATTCCAAGTTCTCGTCGAGGAACGCATCGAGCTGTTCCTGTTCGTTTCAGTTCAAGGGATATACCTTGCAATCAAGCGTGGACTTAGCGTTGGGGGTAAGCTCGATGGCATGGTCCCAAGGCTTTCGTTCGGGTAATTCGTCGAAGTTCTCCTTGGAGAACAGGTCACGGAAGGAATGGTAGTGTTTGGGTACCATCTCCGCGAAGCTCTTCTTGGGCTTCTCGGCGTTAGCCATGGCGGCTAGGTCATTGGCGTGGTGTACTGCTCGGATTACGAGCTCCTCTTCCATGCGGATGGCGATAATAGTGTCGCCTTCCTCGAGTTCTTCGTCCCATTTGTCGTCGGGATCCGAGTCGGGCAGGCTAAAAACATTGCCTGCACAAGAGCATCGACCGAATAGGATCGATTGCATCTTCCAATTGACCGAAGGGTTATGGCGCTTCAGCCAGTTGTGTCCTAGGTAGATGTCCTTCTTTCCTAGGTTTGTGACGGTGAGGTTGATGCGCTCTGCATGTCCCTTGATCGTCATTCGGGTTTCGACGTATTCGGTGATGTCCCCGCCTGCGTTGCGGGTGCCATCGGCGTTGTAGACAGGGATTGGTACGTTGATCCTTCGTGTCAGTAGGTCGTGCTTCTCAACGAAGCTTCGATTGATAGTGCTGCTCGTGCAGCCGCTATCTAGGAGGCCCTTAGTGCTTAGGGTCTTCGTTCCTGCGACGGGGTTCAGTATGATGTCGACGAGGAAATTGTTCTTTGAACTCTCTTGGCTGTGAACAATGATTGGTGGGTTACGAAGCTCATAGAGTCGTTCCCTTGCATTTTCTCCCCTGAGTCGCAGCTCGGTGAGAAGTTCGTTGGTCATCTCAGTGCCCTTGTCTTTATGAATCCAGACTGCTAAAGCAGCGCGGGCAGCGTTATTGTTTCGTGCTTTGCAAACCATGCGAAGCGTCCAATTGACCTCAAAGGGTCACATCCATTGATGAGGGGCCTCTCAAACCTTCGCACTAGCCGCTGAGGGCATAGCTACCGTCAGTGAGGTCACCTTGTCCTTCGGAACGTAAGTCGGGCCCACCCCCTTGTTAGGGAGTGGGCTAGTCGTTTTTGTCGGTGAATCGGGAGGAGTCGGTAATTCCGCCGACTTCCTTTTCGGGGAAATAGTCGGGCTGCCGTTCGCAACCCATTTCTGGAAGGATGTGTCGTCCTCATCGTCAGGTACTTCAATCATAGTTACCTGATGCCCCCTCTTTACCGCCTGGGCGCTAGCAGCTTCCTGTCCTGCGGCAGTCCTTTCCTCTGTCGTTTGTCAGGCACAAGTGCCAACGGAGTAACAGGTCTTCTTGTTGTCCTTTCCAGTCACGGGTGGGGAACCTGCAGTGCGTTCCCAAGGGGCATCGTCCTGATCTTGGCCGCTAATATGTGCGGAGACGCTAGACTCGACTTGTGCCGAATGAATGGACTTACCAGCCCGGTTGCTGACCCCCCGGCCCTCGTAGGAGGCTTGTGCCCCCATAGGGTCCTGCATTTCGTTCGGGGTTTCCAATCTCCCTTCGGTCGTCAGAAGTTCGTGCTTCTGGGGGTGCGGACCCCGCGACTGGTCACGGGAAGGGGGTGTTTTCATCACAGCCACCGCTTTGCCAGGCGATTTCAACTGTGATGTCCTCACAATCTGCTCCATACCAGGGGAGGTTTCGCCACCTATGGCTATTCCCTCTGAACTCGCAGTGCGGCTGGAGCCCTGTGGAGGTACCTTGCCAACGAGCAAGGCCGCTTCGTCAGAGTTCGCGCTAGGCGCTCGCTCCACCCCATCCGATCGGGCATTCGTCACTGCGGCTTGAAACTCCCCAAGGGGAGGCCTCGACTGGTGCGTCGTCGTTAAGATGGGTGACGATATGGTGGTCGTCTTTTCGTTCGATGCTTTCACTCGCGATGAGTTACTTGTCGGACGTTTAGTCAGTTTTGGCGGGGCTCTGACAACCCGTTCATCGGTTTCTACTGAAAAGTCATTAGTACCTTCAATCGGAAGAATACTGTATCGGTTGTTCGATTCTGATACTGGTGGTGGTCGGGTGGAAGTCATAAAAGCCCGCCCCAAAATGTGGGGCGGGGGTATATTCAAATGCGCGATAGGTAAAATGTCTATATGTGATATAAAAGTGTCAGACCGGCCGACAGAAGGAGAGAGTTCACCAGTATGTAAGTCCTTGGTCGTCACAGCGGAATCGGGCACTCGACGACCTACTCTTTTACTGCCTCGATCTTCGTGCTCTTGCCAAGTGGTTCCATTGGAACCACCTCGACGGTGTGTACTGCTACCTTCTTGGTGGGGCAATCTTTGCTTAGATGCCCCCGCTCGTTGCACTTGAAGCAACGCCCTTCATCGTGTTGCTTCTGCTTCTTCTCATTCCTCGCGTCGATGTCCATGGGCTGGCCCACCCCTCCGTATGTCTTCTGTGCTATTGAATGCCATCGGCCTTGCATATCGCAACCCTTGTCTCCGCCAGAGGAACTTGTCACGCCACCTGCAGTGTTCTTCGAACTGCTGGTGGCAGTAATCTGCTTCTGCCCTCCGGGTCTCTTGTTGTTGGTGCGATCGCGTTGGCCGATGCCGTGCAACTCATTATAGGCGCGGTCCTGCTGTCGCTCCTCGTACATGATGAGGATCCGCTCCTTCCATTCGTCATAGTTCTGGGGGATGCCTATCCCGATGCTGGAGATTATCGAGGTGTAGGACCAAGGAACTCCCTGTCGTACGGCGGCGACCATCGTTCCGTGGTGATCTGTGTCTTCGTGCCTTCGTGCCAACTTGGCCTCCTGTTCCAGCTTCTGGAAGAAGATGGTGGCGGGGTCGCCACCCATCTTCATGTTCTTCATCTGCTTCTCATGTTCTTCTTCAATGGCGGGGTCTCGGAACATGGCCTTGAATTCCTGCACGAAGTTGTCCCAATGCGGGTATCTAAATCGGGGGCCGGTGGGATCCCGATAGTTGTTGACCCAGAAGTCCTCTTGTCGGTGGGTCCACCAGCTCTTGGCTCGTTTGATGAAGAGGGAGGTGGTGCAGACCACCATGAGTGACGACACCCCTCTGAATTGGTGGCGGAATGTCTCGAAGTAGGCGTTGCAATCACCGATGAAGCGGTCCATATCGTCATGCTCTCCTTCAAAGGGCTCAGGCAACTTCATCATGATCGGCCTTGCTGATAGGAAGGCGGGAGGTTCGTCAGCGTCCCAGTCTCTGACTGGTCTGCTGACTGGCGGTGCCCATCCGGGCGGTCATGGGATCAAGTAATGATCCAGGTCTGGGTGGTAGGCAGGCACCCCGGGTCTGCCTTGTTGCGCGGCGCATTGTCGCAAGTCTGCGACATCGTTGTGCAGGTGCAAGTTCTCCTCCTGAAGGAGAGCCACCTGCTGGATCAACTGATCCATCCTGTCTTGTGGCGGCGCTGGCGGCGGTTGCATCGGTGCACCAGTTGTCCATGGGTCTGCTGCATCCCCCATCTCTTCTTCTGCTCCTGCTCCTGTGATGAGCCTGCTCGTGCTCGGTCCCGTGTAGTACCCGGGTTGTCGGGGGTTCGGGGGTTCGGGGGCGAGTCTGCTAGTGGTCTGGGATCCTCCCAGTTGGCGTCTTCGGGGTCATATCCTGGGAAGACGGACTCCCAGTCATACGAGAAGACGTTAAAGGCTGTCTTCTCAATGGAGTTGTTCGTCGAGTCGGAGTGCGAGGCACTCGAGTCATTCGCGGAGGAGTCGGTGCTCCTCCTCTGTTCATGCCCGTAAATCTGGGCGTCGTCTGCCAGGATGGGTGTGGTATAGCTCCCGGTTTTGGTTGGCATGGACCCTTGCCATAAGTTCCCCGTTGGTGGGTTGACCGAAGTGGAAGGGTGCTCCCCTGCTCATCGCAAGGAAGTAGTCCATGTCCTCCCACGCTCCTCGGTGCTGCCAGCTGGTTCTGGCCTCGATGTTGGCTCGTCGTAACTCCCATGCTTCGACCCGCTCCGGTCCGAGGATGTCTCGGTCAATTTGTATGAGCTCGTTCCACTCGTAGTTGGGGCCCTCCATGTTGAAGGGGTCTGTTGGTGAGCGATGATCGAGGTGAGGAACGGATTCCATGAGCAGAGTGCCAGCGGGGTCGCTTCCTCGTTGTTGTGGTTGCTCCTGATCGGGCTCATCGGAGCTGTCACTGGTGTCGGACTCGTCTGGCCACTGCCCAAATGGGACAGGCGGGATTTGGTTCCTTCTCGCAGTAGGGAAGGGTATGTAGTTTTGCCGAAGAGGGGCGAAAGGGTCGTGGACATCGTAGGCGGGTGTGTGGAGTCCCGCCCGAGCCCTTGGGATGGCCAGTGCCTCCCTGGTGAAGTAGGGGGGCAAGGTGTCGATTTGTTCTGGCTGGAGGTTGTCATCGTCGAGGACAGGGATGGGGAGATCCCACTCGATTTGAGCGAGAGCTCGTTCTCTATCCCCTGGGTTCCAGGATCCCGTGGGGTAGTCGGGGTTGTTATCGGTGTCAGCATTCGCAGCATCGCCCCATGGGTCTGCTGTCTGGGCACCCCGTATGTGCCACGCCGAGGTACCTGGGTCCTCAAGTTCGGGTGTTGGGGTGCAGCGTCTCACGTCGGGCCCCGGGGTATCATTTCATGGGAGATCCTCCCGACTCGAGACGTATTCGTCAGAGGAGGTACTCCGAATCATGAATGTTTGCCTGTGAAGGGAATGGGTGGTGGTCATTGTGCTAACGGATGCCAGGTCCGTGCAGATATTTGGTCGTCGTTGCTCAAAGCGGGGGATGACATAATGAGCGGGAAATGGGGCGGTGTGGAAGTCGGTTCTTGGGATTCTCCTTCCTCGAAGGAGTCCCAGTCGTTGCAGATGTCTGTGAATCTCCTCTGCGTATACGAGCGTGAGGATTAAGACGGTGGTGAAGGTGGTGGCAATAGCAATGGCTATGCCTAGACTGATCAGTTGGAGATTGGTCAGATCGGGGTTCATCAGCGGGTGTAGTGACGAAGGCAGAGGTGCTCTCTGTAGACTGTGATGATCAGTTCGAAGAGGAGGACAGTAAGGTTGTCGAAGAGGATCTTGTCCTCTTCGGTCGGAGTCGGTGACTGGGTTTCAATGAAGGGTGCCATCGTGGATAGTGTGGGAATTGGTTTAGTCGAGGTTATCATCGTAATCCCCGTCATAATACCCACAGTAGTCGTAGTGGGAATCGGAGTCGTAGGGTTCTGGGGTGCGGCACTGCTTCTTGTGGTGTTTGTGTTTTCGGCTTCAGGGTCATTTGGTTCTACTGCCAGCTCTGGCGGGTTGTTCGGTTTTTCAGGGATCGCAGGTCTGTTTCTTCTGTCCTGGTCGCATATAGTTTCAATAGGCAAAGCTGTTGTGAATGGTGACGGAGGGTTCGGGGCGTAGAATGTGAGACGGGGTGTAGTGATAGGGAAGGAGAGGTGTCTCTTCTACTTCCGGGTTGGCGTTGGCGAGGACGCAAAGGAATGCAATGAAGGCGAAGACGATGAGTGCTGTGATGATCAGGACAGTTAGAACTGCTCTGTTCATCTACATCTTTCGAGATGTCGATCCGCGATATCCGCTAGAAGGGTGACGATGAGGAAGATGATTAGTCGGAAGACTATGAGGGTGACGATGTCGTTGGTCAGGTTTCGTTCATTAGGTTGGGGACGTCCTTTGGCTAGCGTAGAGGACGTGGTGAAAAGCTTTGAGCTAATTGTTATGCCCGGACTCGGGGATAACAGACTAGCAGGACGAAGGGCTGTATCGCGTTTGTACAGTCACCCAAAGTCTGCATTGTTGCTATCACGAGCGGTTATAACGCTTAGTCATAGAGACAAAGAGATAGAATCTGGTATGTATAAACTTAGCTCAAAGCTAAGGGTATCTAGGTACAAGTATATGCTACGTTATATACTGTCGTTCGGAGTCTGAATATGTGGTTCTGGAGTCGTGCGGTGTCAATGTGTGTGAGAGAATAAGTGTAAGTCGTACGATACGAGTGGGTAGCCGATCTGGATAGCCGCTGGATAAGATGAGATAAGCGAAGCACCGAAGATAAGATAGGCACTGAAGATTAGATAAGGAAAAATCGTAACACACACAGCATTGCTACAATTTCTGCCTTTCCATCTCCTGTGATGTATGTACTACTCTTATTTCTCCAAGATTAATGCTCACAGCTTTCTTTTAATAGGTCTCCCTCCACTCCTACCAGAGAGAATGATCATTTCCATTTTCCAGCTCCAGTTACATCAGAGCAGAATCATCATACAGAACAGGAGCAGGATCGTCTTCAGTGTCTTCAGATGACCTCCCCCTCTGACCATCATGGTTGATCACCACATCCAGGTCCTGATCCTAATATTGAACTTCCACACTTAAATATTAATATACCGCCTGAGACACATATTTCATCTCAGTTAGATCATCCACGTGAACATCCCATGCCTGTAGTACCAACTCTTCCTGTCTTTCCCAGAAGTAGACATTGTAGACAATTACGTGGTGGTGCTCCTGAAGGATCACGATTACCTTCACCACCTCCACAGCCACCAGTATCATTACCACATCAGCATCAACCACCACAAGTTGTTTCTGTACCACTTCCTCTGGCAAGATGTCCATATGCTGAGGTGTACTCTCAGCATAATATTGGGAGTAGAAAATGGATGTGTGAATGTTGTGGGGCATTACATTGGCATGATGAGTGGATTAAAAATAAGTCAAAATCTACACCACGTTTTGGGATGTGTTGTCTACAAGGGCAGGTCAAATTACCTCCTCTTCTTCCTGCTCCTGCCATTCTTCAAAATCTTCTTTGTGGCAACAATCCATTGTCAAAAGCCTTCTTACAAGATATCAGGCAGTATAATGCAGCATTAGCATTTACATCCTTAGCTGTAAAGGTTGATGAAGCAATTACCAATTCTTCAGGACCATACTGCTTCCGTGTATCTGGCAAGCTTCATCACCAGATGGGATCCCTGCTGCCTCAGGAAGAAGGGAAATTGTCTTATGCACAGCTGTACATACATGATCCAGCAGAGGCATTGAGTATATGCAATCATCACAATTCTAATCTAAATCCAGAAATCATGTCTCAATTGCAGGATTTAATGCAAGATGTAAATCCATATGTTGCTTTATATCGACATGCATATCTCATTATGAAAGACAAACCCCGTGAAGAGTATCCAAATATTGAAGTACAATTGCATGTGGGTGATGGTACTGATGGGCGATGATATAATCTTCCAACAGTAGATGAGTTGGCTGTTATTATTCCTGGAGATGGATCTGAGCCTGTTAAGAATGATCAAGATATTGTTTTACATATGCATGATGATTCTCTCAAATGCATTAGCCAACTTCATTATGTATTATGCTTACCACCTACAGGATCATCCAACAATTGAACCAAATGCACCATTGTATAGAGGAGAACGGCTGTACCATCAATATATTGTGGATGCATGGGCCTCAATTGAACAAAGTAATCTCAACTGGGTTCGACACAATCAGAAAACTATCCATGCAGATCTGTATAAGGGAGTGGTGGATGCAGCTACTAATGCTGATGGATTGGAAGACTCTGGCCAGCGTATTATCCTACCTTCATCACATACTGGCAGTCCCCATGCAATGTATCAGCTGTATCAGGATTCTATGGCAATCTGTAGAGCTTTGCAGAAACCAGATATCTTTCTTACAATGACAGCAAACCCACAGTGGCCAGAAATTGTTGAGGCTTTAAAGTGTACAGATGGACCAGATCAGAAAGTGGAGGATTGACCAGATATTGTGGCCAGGGTCTTCCAGTTGAAGAAGGAGGCCTTACTGGATGAAATCAAGAAGGGTGGAATATTTGGAAAAGTCAGGGCTATGGTGCATACTATTGAATTTCAGAAGCGTGGACTCCCTTATATGCATCTTTTGATTTTTCTGGATCCTGAAGACAAGATTCGCACACCTGCTGATGCTGATTCAGTCTCATGTGCTCAGATTCCTGATTCTGTTACTCAACCAATTCTTTATGAGATTGTCACCAGATGCATGGTCCATGGTCCATGTGATCATCACTGCAAGGGGCCTGATGGTCGCTGTACAAAGAACTTTCCAAAAGAATTCAATGAGCACACTGAATTCACCAATGATGGATATCCCAATTTGGCACGTCCTAACAATGGTCGTGAGTATGTTAAAATACGTGGTCAAACCCATACTGTGATGCTCAGCTCTATGATTTTGGTCTCCATCTTATCAATAAGCTTCTTCAATCTCATGGTCGTTGTCTCTCTGAGTGGACCCAGATGCCAGCCTCTATCATGGACTGGGCTGCTTATGAAGATAATCCTCTTCTGGCTGCACAGCTGGCCTATGATATCCCATCTCTGCAGCAATTAGTTGCTAACAATCTTCAAACATTCAATGAAGAGCAAAAGACTGCTTATAATATTGTGTTTGACTCTGCTATGAATGAACGAGGGAAATTGGTATTTCTGCATAGTGCTGGAGGTGGTGGAAAGACTTTTGTGTGCAATACTATTGCAGCTGCTGTTCATGCTGAAGGAAAGATTGCATTGACCTGTGCCTCCTCCAGTATATCAGCAATTCTCTTAGTTGGAGGGCGTACCAGCCACAGCACCTTCAAAATTCCAATTCCCTCACGTGATGATACAACATGCAGTATTCGTAGAGGGACTCACTTAGCTGAACTTCTTTGTAGAACTTCTCTCATCATTTGGGATGAAGTTCCTATGCAGAACTGACATGATATTGAGACTGTTGATTGTACTCTTCATGATGTCTGCAATAAGGATGTTTCTTTTGGTGGAAAAACTGTACTTTTTGGTGGTATGTGTGCTTATTCTGAATCACTATAGATTGTCATTTCTGATTATTTATTTTAGGAGACTTTTGTCAGACATTGCCAGTTGTTTCACGAGGATCATGGGAGCAGATTGTTGCAGCTTCATTTCGCCGTTCACCTTTATGGCCTCACATTGAAGTCATTCATTTGAAGAAAAACATGTGCCCGGATTAGACTCCTGAAAATATAGAGTTTGCTTGTTGGCTACTTACTGTTGGTGCAGGTGAAGGACTTACTGATGATCGTACTATCACTCTTCCTGCTTCTATGCATCTGGCCAACAATTCACTCTCTGAACTCATTAAATATATCTATCCAAACATTCAAGCTGGCCACTTCCAAGACCGCTTCTTTTTAGAATGAACAATTCTCTCTGGACACAATGATGATGTTGATGAAACCAATCAACAAGGTTCTGGATATGTTTCCAGGACAAGAGACAGTTTATTGGAGTACAGACAAGACAATAGAGAAAGAGTTGGATGATGCTGCTACTCTTTATCCAGTGGAGTTTCTTCAAAATTTCAATGCCTCTGGATTGCCACATGCAAAGCTGGCTCTCAAAGTTGGATGTCCTCTTATGCTTCTCCGCAATCTGGATCCAGCAAATGGCCTATGCAATGGGACACGGATGATTCTCACATGTTTCCATCCTCATGTATTAGAATGTCACTTTCTCAGTGGTAACAATGCAGGCAAGGCTGTTTTCATCCCACGCATCACAATCAATGCAGATACAGCTGAACTTCCTATTGCATTTTCACATCGCCAATTTCCAGTCAGGTTGGCTTTTGCAATGACAATCAACAAGTCTCAAGGACAGTCAGTTACTTATGTTGGATTAGATTTATATACTCCTATTTTTTCTCATGGAAAACTGTATGTAGCACTTAGCCATTGCACTTCTGGATGACGGATTCGAGTTCTCTTTCCAGATACAGAAAAAGGTACAAATACTTTGAATATTGTATACCCTGAGGCTCTATTACATTGATAATACATATTTGTTTCTGAACTAATAACTGACACTCCCAAGTAATAAGCCGGGTTTGGGGTGGGCCCCAACAAGCCGAAGTCCCGTGTCATAGTCAGGTTGCCAGGACCTGAGGCACGAGGGTCCGGCAATCGTGATGAAGACACGGGGCATAGGCTTGTGTTCCTTTCGATAATTCTGTTCCATGACTGACTTCTTCTCCATAGACCTCTTACCAAAGAGAAACATGGCTTGGATGTAATCACATCTGTCCATCCATTTACAGTCAGGATATCAACTATCACTGTGTTCTGTCATTCTCTCTGACCACACTGTGCTGGACATGGCATTTAGCTTGGAATTGGTGCTGGCCAGATAGCCCACATCTACTGACCCCAATCTGATGTTGTTTCCAGAGCGTAGCAATGCTGAGGATGTCGCCTATCTTCTTTCTTGGTAGCAGGAACAAAACTGTACACTTGGATGACAGGCACATGGAGTGCATACACAATATAAAGTATCAAGAAAGTGCCAACAATGCGCTACCATCAAGGGGACCCAGACGACGTGCTTTTGGCCAGAGATGACGTATTGCCATCCAACAAGCAGCCTTAGAAGATTGGATGTCTGGGAGGGATTGAAGGATCATTGTGGGACATGCAGAGTGGTAAGTCCGCACTCATCCCACATGTGTTCAGAGTGCTCTTTCTCTGTGCAGATCTCGATCTCATAACCCAACACCTTCTGCAGATGCAGGGTCAATGACTGCCTCACCTCGTTTGATGCCCATGCAAGACATTTTTTCATGGATTTGAAGTGGATTTTGGCCCAAGACCACATATCGGAGTCCGATGAGCAGGGCCAGGATCATCAGAAGACAAGGGAATGGCAGAAGAGATGACAGTGTGGAGTGGATTGAAGGAGATATCAGAGTCCGGGGATGGTAAGTACTTTTCATTACTTCTGCATTCATGTGCACTCATATGCTTCTCAGATCAACTTATCCCCCAGCTGTTTCCCTCAAATGAAGGCTTCAAGAACTCATATTTGGAGAGCCAGATTTTCCTCTGACACGATGTATTGTCATCTTGTGAACAGAGCCAAGATAGCACAAAGATGAGGGAGTGGAGGGAAGGCGGTGCATGGAGGATTGGTGGAGATGACTGGAGACACCCCCAGGGCATGATGGTACATCTTCTTGTTGATCTCAATTCATGTGCACTCATGCATCTCTCAGCTTCATTGATCTCACACGACACTCTCCCTCAAATGAAGACCTCAAGAACTGAAACAAGATGTATTTTCATGGCAACACAATGTATCGCTGTCCAGTGAGCAAGACCAGGACTGCTTGGAGGACAAGACAAAGCAACGGCAGAGGGAGGACTACATCTACGGGAGACGACTGGTGATGGTACATTCCTTGAATCTCTCCAAGTTCATGCACTGACCCTTTTCTCAGGCCAATGCCAATACCCGTGACATAAACAACAACTTCAGGATCAGGTTGGCGCTCAAACAAGGGAACCGAGCCTGGTTTTGCACTGACAAGATGTATCATTGTCCCCTGAGCAAGAACAGGAGGTGACTGCAATGGGAGGATTGTGAGAGAAAGCCAGGGATGTACATATGTTTCCTGAGTCTGTAAGGTTTGAGGCATTGAGGACCTGTATAGGTCTGAAAACATTGGTACAATGCCATTTGATGAGATTTCTCACTCGATGACTATCTGGGGAGCAAGGTGCTGTGCAAGGAAGTGGGCCATTTATTGATACAAGCAAACAGTAAGTTTTCCCCCTCTGTCTTCACACTTTTGTCAAACCACCTCTGACCGGCACTCCCAGACCAGATTCTGAGGCAGAAAAGGTGTGCTGAATTATATAGATCTCTGGTATATTACATGTATGATCTACTTACATTTGTACTCAACAAAATAAAGTGGCGTTAGGCAGACCTTCTCCTCATCCCCAAGTGCAAAAGAAGATGCATGCTGTCATCATTGCACCAGTCCTATCGCACATACTGTATGTGCATGTACTGTAGAAACCTAGGAATGAACGTTACATTAGGAAACCAAAGAAATCTGGAAATGGCACCGTGGTTACGCATTACAGTTGCTAAAATAAGCAACCACACTGATGAACTACACTGGGAACAATAGTGCCAGTGTGGCTTTCATTATTGTTCTAAGCGGATCTATGAATGGATTAACATGAATTTAGAAGTTCAATGCAAATTTTCATAGATTTTACTGATTTTTTAAGATGTAACAAAAAAACTTGGAAACAAGGGAGCTGTAATGCATTACATAGGGCAAAATAAGCAATGCAACAATCCCTGCATTACGCATTATGGTTTCTACTGTACACACATATACATGATTGTGGCATCTTATAAACAAAACTTGTCATTATTGCACTCTGGGATATCAGAGCAATGCTGAACTATCCTGCAGGGTAGGCTTCATGCCTTGATTCATTGGAAAGGCTACCATCATCATTTGTGAGTAGTCTCTTCTCCTTGTTTGCCTCCTAGTCTTTACCGCATTGCTTCCAGAATGATGTGGAGACCGATGATGCAGGGGAGAGCAATGAAGAAGATGTTAAAGAAACATCTCACTTCTTGTGTCCGATGTGTAAAAACAAGCACATGACCCTCTGCATGACTCTGTGTGGACATGTGTATTGCATGCAGTGCATTTGCACTGTGTTGAAATATACAGAGGCATATCCCATCTGCAACAAAAGAGCCACCAAGAACCAGCTCCAGAAGATATATATCTCCCAGGAGTGATGAAACTGAATGGCTCAGTGGTATCACACAAGGTTTTCAACTTGCATCTTCATATGATATATCCTATTACTTTCCCCTGCCTTTGTACAACATATATTGAATGAATTTAAATGAATAATCATGTTCAAGTGACCATGCTCCATCAGATTTGCACTCAGCATGTGAACATGATTCTCGACCCCCAACATTTGGATGGAAGAAATCTGTTGTCATTCTCAGTGTAGTATTACTGAGGCTATTGCTATACAGTGCATAGGATTTTGGAGTCCCAAGGTACCACCACACACCAGAGGTCAAGACATCAAAGATGGTGACCTCAGCTGTACTTCTCTATGTGGCCTGACAAAGGCCAGAATGCAGTTGTCTATGCTGCCAGACTGTCTGCACTAAAATCCTCCAACTGTTTGACATCTTTGTTACCCAAGGAAAGTATGGTGTCTTCCACAACAAAGCAGACTTTTTGCAATGAGCAATGTCACTGAGCTGCAACCATATTCATCATTGCACAATCAGCACAGTGAATTTCCCAATCCTGATCGGTTAAAAGATTCAGCTCAACCTCTTCAAGACAAGGTAGAAACACATCCTCTTCTGTGAGTTGAACAATGAGCTCCTGTACAGCCACATCATTTCTCCAAGCTCCTCCAGTCTTTAATTGAAATGAGATGAGCATGGGTGCCACTTCAAGAATAGAGAGAAGATGATGATTGAGGTAGTGAGTGGACATATCTGGGCAACTAAGAGTGGAGCAAAGCAATTCAACAGGAATGAAGGGGATGAGAGGTATATGCTGTCATTGAGGAGTCATCGCTGATGAGTGAGTCATCGTAAGTGCAGTGATAGACATCCCTGTAGTGGCAGTTTCACACTGGTCTCTAATTCTTTCCTTTAATTAGGCACATAAACTGAACATGGCACACTGGCAAGGGTTAGTATATTGACTACAAACACCATGAACCTATGTTCCAATGATGTGAGAAAGAATTTGATAACAATGATGCAAGAATCTAATACAGAGCCCAGAAGTACAAAAGGAATTATTGTGGTAATAAAAGTTCCTTCTTTGCCCCTTCTAGGACACCAACAACTGCCTCAGTTGACTTCCAGTCACCAACAGAGCTAAGTCAATGATCATTGCATGCTGAGTGCTATATGAGATGAATATAAGCACATGCAGCTGGCAGAGAAGACAAAAAGAGACCATACCTTTTGGTGGGTTCACACCCTGTTGACTACCTTGTCGAGGGTGTCCTTACCGCCATCATCCAATTCTTTGAACACAGATTTATACCTTGCTTCATTAGTTGCACATTCAAGAAGATCTGATATCAGGTGGTTGGGGGTCAGTTGATGGTGCTTGTCAGACCCATGCTCCAAGATGGGAAGGAGCATCAGTGACCCACATCAATAAAGCAAAAATTAGAATGTACTGCATTGAATACATCTCTTTGCAACCTCCCTGAAGACAGAAGATCCTTGGTTGAGCAACTCATTGATGATACCATTCTGGACAACAGTATACCAAGTTAAAGAGATAGACATACAGCTTGGCAGTGAGATTATTCCTGAATGACGAGCAACACAGTTTCATGACATACAAATGCTGTGCTGATGAGCCTAGACTTCCGTGGCAACAGCAACACCAACTCAGAATGAGACTGGATGAGTTAATGTGGTAGCATGGCAATCAAGGTGATCGTGTGTGCGAGTGGTTCGAGGCACCTCCGTGCAGTAAATCAATTCCTCTACATGCAAGTATACACTGTGACTTTAAGTCTGCAAAGTAGTAGTGCTTGGTAGTTGAGTACTAGATGCTTTGGCTATAAGCCAGTAGGGATCTCTCAAAGTGAGAGGGAACGGAAGCAGGTATGAAGTTAATACCACAAATCCGTATGAGAAAACATGCTGTGAAACTAGAAAATGTCACTAGATGGCAATCTAAGCAGGGTGAACGATGGAAGATGGACTAAACCGATGACAATTGGTCTAGACATGAGAGAGTCAATGAGAAAACGCATTGTGGGGCTGCATAAGGCGAGAGATAACATAGAAAGAGGTACTGAGGGTGGAATGGCGAGAGAAAATGTGGAACTATGAAAATGGCAACGATACTGGTCCTATACGGTGCTGGTGCTGAAGTCAATGTCGAAACTGGTCTTGTACTGAAACAATCTATCCTGTGTCAAAACTAACCTTCAAGTCCGCTCGAGAGACTGTCCTATACTGATGCGATACAAAAACTTGCTGTTACTGATCCTAAGTCTACTTGGAGACTACCCAAGTGAGCAACAATAACAATGGTGAAAGTGAAACGGTGAAAACTCCAATAGTGTGAAAGTGAAATGATGATGGCCTAATAAAAGATAACATGGGTGAGGTATGGCACAGTGATCACGTATTGGCACAATATGAGTGTGTACCAATAGTGTTAAGAGTGAAGAGTGAGTGTGGAAGAACTCTTCACAGTTAAAAACCCTGGAATAACTCTGGTGAGTTTAAGAGTTGACATGCAATCGAGATTATGCTGGGGTAAACAGTGTATTGCTGTAGAATGGTGAACAGATGTAGTTTACTAGTGATAATTGACATGGTGCACTGAGATGAACTGCAATAAACTGGTGATAAACTGGCTAGCTACATTTTTCTAGCTAGCTTTTATACTACAAGTATGAATTTATAAATAGTGTGAATATGAGTGACTTAGTAAGGCTGTAAGGCCATAGCTCAGTAAAATCGTAGTGAACGTATGGTCCTTTGTCTTTGAAAGTAACAGCAACTCTTCAACATTGCTATGTTTGGACGAAAACCGTATGGTTTTATTGAGTGACAAGCAGATCAATAAGTGCTGTTTAGCTGCGGATTTCTAGGCGACAGTCATTGTGCTGAGGAGTACGTGTGGGGCTATGTTTTCTCGAGGCCTTGGCATTGTAACAGCATTAGTAAACGTGGTCTGTAGTTGCCGTAGCTGCAATTATCGTAGCTGGGAGGGTACTTGCATCAATCACGTCATTTCATTAAGTGATCAATGGGCGTGTCAACTAGTTGCTTCTGAGTGATGCGACAATTCTGTATTAGGATGATTGTCGATCAAAGGTGCCTTGCCATGATGGAATACAGCAATTATGATGCGTAATGAGATGGGATGGATAGCAAAGTGTGTAAGGAGGGATTGCTGTAGGGTGAAAGTGGTATTGCCATGTGTGGAATTATTGGTTTACTGAAAGGCCATTGAAGGGACGGCAACATTAATTAACAGGGAAAATCTGCAAATTCTGAGTGTACAGAGCCTGGAGGCTCATCAGCGCAACTTCCTTTGAGCAACTTGTCAGCACTATAACAGCAATTAGAAACTGTGATCGAAGACAGAATTAACTTATGAAAGATACTACTGGACAGCATCTATCAGATGTGTGTTCAGGAGCATCATAAGGAGATGAGTGCTCACCTTTCATAAGTTTAGGAATGAAAAAAAAAAGTTGACAAATAAACACTACATTATTGTCAGGACTGACAATGACAATGGAAAACAGGACATGCACCTGCAGCCAAGAAATGCATCAGATGTTTCTTTCATTCACTTGTTGCAAGCATGCTATGAAAGGATACCATTAGCAAAGGCAAAAGGACAACAGGACACCCTCATCTTGCCTTCAGCTAGATATTTTCTCACCCTCTCCAATATCTCCAGCCTATCACACATCAAACCCCCCACATCCTGGGCACTTCTCTGGCCAACAAGTCTCTATTTCTGACCACTCCTCTATCTCTAATGAACACAGTCTATCTCCCAATGGCCTCACATCCATTTCCCAAAATGTCTTCCACACCAGTGCTGTCTACGCTGACCCATCCACTGAGTTACCACACTTTCAACACCTCGCATCCTACTCCATACCCTTCTGAGACTTGTCCTGCTGATACACTTGGTATCAGGCTACCTATAGATTTTGCAATTTTCTATCAAATAGCGCAGTCTACAAGCAGTACAGAGAGCTATAGTGAAGGCTTTACACTGATAGCTAGTATACTACATAAGATAGTGAGCAATGCAGTATCAGAATGGACTTAGAAGCAACATCTAGACAGGTCAACTCTATAAGCCTTCAATACTGAATGTTATTCCCTGCCCCAAACAAGACTATTTACAGTTGGAACCAAGGGACACATTGAGATGAGTTACAAACATAAAGCAGAACACAGAAGGACTAGATTACTCATCATCTTGATGACTTGAATGAACCTAGAAAAGAATTGCTAAGTCCACAATGATTCACACTGTGAAATGAACTTAGTCTAGAACACAACTAAACCTGGAATAACTGAATAACTGATGCTTGGCACCGAGATAGCTAATTAAGATCGTGCACTGATCGAAGCAATACAATCTTGGTCCAACAATTGATCGCGATTGGTGGTTACATCCTCAAAATACTGCACAAGCCATAGTATTGAATAGGAATCCACATGGCAAGGCATGGAGGAAGAGTGAGGAGTTCCTACAGACCATTAGGGCACTCCTTGGCAATAGAATGACTACTAGTCATTCTGTCCAACTGAATAGAAACCTTGGAATGGCGCAATCCTTATAAATTAATTACTCATTGTTTGTATTGATACCCAGAGCTCATACCATAATTACTTTTAGCTACAAGCTCCTATACCTAGGCTAGAAATCGTATAAATTAGCAGCAACTAGACGCATAATGGCTAAGGAAAGCATTCCCTCACATTTGTGCTAGTAGCCTTATAGCTAACAAATCAATCACTGGTTTAATCACATATCCTCGACTGAAGTGAATTAAGTTTACTAAGTCAACCCCAAAAGGGTGGCTATAAGTAATCTAGAAGAACTAAATAGGAAGAAGAGTCATCTCCATGTTTGTGCCTTGCTAGTTAATTGAACTACTCCGCATACAAAGGCCTTATGCTCTCTCACCAACTAAAGTGATCTAGACATGCTAAGTTGACCACAGACCAAAGATGTTGCCTAGTTGAAGTGAAATAAGCCCTAGAACACTTTAAGTTTGAACAGTTAATGAGTCAGTGTACTCTTTGCAAGTCTCATACTTGAAGCCAGGACCTGTGAGTTCTTTGTCGCAAATGCATGTGCTTGTGTTGTAATTGAGTCCATGTACTCCAGAGCAATTACACTCTTTGTAGACCTCTAGGTCTTTGATTGTTCAATTGTTAAAGCTTCCCTAGTCAAAGCCTTACCAGCTCTCCTAGACCAAGTTGTTTCGAGTTTAAACCACTCAAATTATACCTTACAAAACCCCCATGTCCATATACCTCGCTGTCATGATTAGTGTATCTTGTGTAAACACTTCTAGACTTGAATTGAAGTTGTTTTGAAGCAAACCCAATTGATTATCGATATCTAAGTACACCACAAGTGCTTCTACTGTACTCACCCTCGAACTTAAACATTGGTGATTGTGTGTGTGTGTGTGATTTAGTATCTAGATTGATGATCTAGACACTTGTTTCATTTGCACACTGCCCGTTACCGAGCACATTACCGCCACTTCTGGTGAAACTTGAAAAGCTTCACCAGCAAGCAAGTCAACATCTGCTGCAGCACTTTCAGGTGCTGCTCATGGAGCCTGGAAGGATAAGCTCAGTGTATCCTTTGATACAAGCTCAGCTTCCTCCTCTTACCTGAACATTGTTGTTATTGCATACACCCGGAGCCATTCAAGTAGGATCACAGGGGACAGTAATAGATGCATGTATGATCACTTCTCCTCAGGACTCAGCTAGACTGAGAACAGCTTCAAAACCATCAAATTTGTGCCTAGGAGGGATTGCAAGACTGCTGATGATTCGCAACAGCTGCTTGAGGATGGCATTGTGTTCGTGAATGGGAATATATTATATGTGTGCTATCTGGTCCAAAGGTAAAGGAGCCCAAAGAGAAGAACCTGGTGATCCCCAGCAAGACCGATGATGGGAGATGATATAGGGTGCCCTCAAGTGATGATAAGATGTTGTTGGTGCTTGAGGTATTGGAACCAGGAGGATATGTGGCTACAAAATTGTGTGACACCATCATGATTCATGGAGGCATTGGCCTGGTGACTGTTCATGGTAGGCACTCATTGCCTCATGCTTGCTGGTAATCCAAGTCGCATCAGCAGGAACTGATAGGCTGAGGAGGCAGCAGGAAAGACACAGTGAGTGAAGATACAACATGTATATAGTGGATGTAGCATACATTACACAGTGAGGACTACACTACTGGATCAGTCTGCACTGTGGGAACATGGTGGAGATAGCCAGTGATGAGCCTAGACTTCTGTGGCAACGGCAACACCCAAAACTCGGGGAGAGCTTAGGCAATTAACGTAGCAACACAGCAATCAAGGCAATGTGTTTGCAAGTGGTTCGGTGCACCTCCGTGCGGTCAATTCCTCAATAACACAAGATACACTGCGACTTTTCAGTCAGCGAAGTAGTACTCTTGGTCCAGGAGTACTAATAGACGTTGGCTGTAAGCCGGGAAGAATCTCGATAAACGAGATGGGAAGGAATCTGGTATGACGTGAATACCAAGAAACCAGGATGGAGACCACAAAAATGGTTTAGGAAACGTGGGGATGGGCTAAAGAGCACGAAAATGGCTCTAGAAATCGTTGCGATGTACTAGAAATTGTAGCAATGCACTAGAAATCGTGGGGATGGACTGGAAAATGCGGGAATGGACTAGTAAACGTGGCTTGGGGTGTACCTAATATTGTGAGTCGAAACAATAGCAATAAACGTACGGAGACTGCAAGAAACTAGTAGAAATCGTAGCAACTGAGGTGCTGAGTGGGGTGTTGCGGCAATAGATGCACGGCAACTCCAAACAATGATAAAGACGAGGGTGATCCTATGGAGCTGAACTGGGCCTACACAGAGGCAATACTGAACTGGGCAATGAAAACGATGGCGATGTAGAAGGTGAAAGCGATAAAACAATCCTATGTGGTGAAAGTGAAGCAATGTTGTGGCATTAAAAGACAAAAGCAAGTTATTGACGCAAGATTTCGTGTATTGGTGCACCCAACAATGTTTAAAGAGCAAAGCAAGCGGTGGGGATAACTTGGTGTAACCGGAGCTGACTGGTAATGCCGTAGCCTCGTCAACTGGGTAAGAACTAGCTCTAAAAATGCAGTATCTACTTAGTTTTTATACTACAAGTATGATTTTATAAATAGAATATTCTTCGAAGCCTTAGTAAGGCTGTAAGTCCTTGGCTTTTGTAATAGCCATAGTAAACATATGGTATCTGTGGTTCTAAAGTAACAGCAAGTCTTCGACGTTGCCGTGTATGGATGCGAACCATGTGGTTTTATTGAGCAATGAGCGGATCATAAGGTGCTGTTTAGCTGCGGATTATTGAGCTGCAGTTGCCGTGCTGAGATGTATGCATGGGGCAACGATAATTCGAAGTCTTGGCACTGTAACAGCCTTAGTAAACATGGTCTATAGTTGCCGTAGCTGTAATTATCGTAGCTGGGAGGGTACTCATGTCAATCACATCATTTCATTAAATGATTGATGGCACATCAACCAGATGCTTCTGAGTGATATAGCAACCCCGTTTTAGGATGATTGTCGATCAAAGGTGCCTTGCCGTGATGGGATATGGTAATTGAGATGCGAGGCGAGCTGGGAAGGATAATGGAGTGTGTGAGGGGTGGATGTTACGGTTCTAGGATTGTATCTGAATGTTTGTGGCTTATACTGTGAAAATCTGTGGTATTATCGAGTGTTGGCAGTGTTATGGAGTGTGTGAGGTTTATAATGGTGTCGTTTCGAAGGTATGGGGTGATGGATGGCTAAATCCACGAATTCTGAGCATACAGAGCCTGGAGGCTCATCACTAGACATTGGGGAGATAGACACCCATGTCCAACACACCCCCATCCCCAAGGCATGGCTAGAAATGACACCCCCAGAACAAGACCATCCTCCAGACTATCATCTCCAACATCACATAACCATCACCCCCATCAAAAATGTATGGTAGACTTATAAACAATGAAGAATTAAAAAAATGGTGGATGGTTACTTGAAAATGGAAAAGGCAATAGCAGGTGGGTTTAAGCTCAAAGCAGGAAAATGTCCAGAAGAATCATGAATAAGGGAAGTAGAAGAGGGAAGGAAAGTGACATTGATATAAAAGAGTCCATTATCTCATTGGAAAGGAACATACTTGGGAGCATTGGGATTATTACAATGAAGGCATTCAGGGAATAAGAAATGAGGGGTTTGAGAGAAAAGAAGTATCTGATAACTGAGATGAGTTGAACGTATAACTGATAAAGCATCAAAAGAAAAATTTGGAACATGCCAACAATCCTTCAAATTAACCATGATGGGCTTCTCACCAGCAAGGACCCGAATCCAAACTTCCACCAACACCCTCAACAGTGACTTCTGTCCCACAAACAAGATGAACAATGTGATGCCCAGGCATGTAGGCATGAAAAGATGAGCGATTGCATACAACATGACATGGAAGTGTGCTGTGTATAAGCAAGTGAAGAGGGGGAGGAGGAGCAATCCAGAGATGTCGTGGAGGCATTGTGTCGATACGCAGTGGTTGAAAGAAAGAAATAGATAGAGCGAAGTGAAGTGATGCTGAAATATTTGGGTAATGGAGAGAACAAACATGAGAAGAGTCGAAATCTGGAAGAGACAGCTGGCAAAGATACAGTAAACACCACAGAGCCAGAGGAGTTGCCAGGATGTATGGAAAATTGTGTTGTACATGACAATGTGGAAGGCTGCATCACAATTGTCATTGAATGATAATGGTAGTGGCATACGGAAGATTGCATCGTAAAGCCATTCCATGTATGGAAGAGTGCATCATACAGAGGGAGAATTAGGGATGGTCACTGTGCCCGTAGTACAGTGTATACGGACGGTACCTATGGATACGGTCACCTTCCTGTGAGCCTTGCAATCTGTGACCCTATGGTACGGATACGGTGCGGCGATTGCCCTTCATGGACCGTATTCTACAGGTAGTTCTAACTATATATGGCCGTTCATGGATAGTAATGGTGATGCCTCTTTGTCTGGGTGCAGGAGGTAAAATAGCGCACTGGGGGGTTTGATTAACTACTGAAGAACTCACAAAAACGTTGGTGACCGAGTTTTGGTAGCCGTGCATCGTCAATTCAGCTGATTTTGTGAGTCATCACTGCTAAATGTTTATTCTCTATTGACATGTTGCTTTCACAGATTATCAATAACGTAGGTAATGTCAAGGATATGGGGAGATGGTATATCACTCACTTTAGGTACACATGTACTGATACATATGTGTTTTTTCGTCAGCTCTGCGCATGGCCATATGTATGGCCGTGATGACCATAAATGTAACTGTCAATGCCGTTGCAAGAGCTGACTGGGCATCGACGGTGCGGTTATGGGAACAACTGTGGCCATAGATGACCGCCACTTCTACAGCCGTATCCGTTACGGTATGGTGACCATCCCTAGGGAGAATTGAATGTTGAAATAAAGGAATGTGGGCGTGCGATCAGTGGACTGGGGTAATAACGTTATCAGAATGAAGTTCTTGCAATCCAGCCCAAGTTGCTGCAGGGACTCCATGAAATTTGACCTATACCATAAGAAGGGGCACCATAACCTGATAGGCTGAGGAGGCAGTGATGAGCCTAGACTTCCGTGGCAACGGCAACACCCAAAACTCGGAGAGAGCTTAGGCAATTAATGTAGCAACACGGCAATCAAGGCAATGTGTGTGCGAGTGGTTCGGTGCACCTCCGTGCGGTCAATTCCTCAATAACACAAGATACACTGCGACTTTTCAGTCAGCGAAGTAGTACTCTTGGTCAAGGAGTACTAATAGACGTTGGCTGTAAGCCGGGAAGGATCTCGATAAACGAGATGGGAAGGAATCTGGTATGACGTGAATACCAAGAAACCAGGATGGAGACCACAAAAATGGTCTAGTAAACGTGGCTATGGGCTAAAGAGCACGAAAATGGCTCTATAAATCGTAGCAATGCACTAGAAATCGTAGCAATGCGCTAGAAATCGTGGGGATGGACTGGAAAATGCGGGGAGGGACTAGAAGATGTCGAAATAGCCTAGTAAACGTGGCTTGGGGGTGTACCTAATATCGTGAGTCGAAACAATAGCAATAAACGTACGGAGACTGCAAGAAACTGGTAGAAATCGTAGCAACTGAGGTGCTGAGTGGGGTGTTGCGGCAATAGATGCACAGCAACTCCGAACAATGATAAAGACGAGGGTGATCCTATGGAGCTGAACTGGGCCTACACAGAGGCAATACTGAACTGGGCAATGAAAACGATGGCGATGTAGAAGGTGAAAGCGATAAAACAATCCTATGTGGTGAAAGTGAAGCAATGTTGTGGCATTAAAAGACAAAAGCAAGTTATTGATGCAAGATTTCGTGTATTGGTGCACCCAACAATGTTTAAAGAGTAAAGCAAGCGGTGGGGAATAACTTGGAGTAACCGGAGCTGACTGGTAATGCCGTAGCCTCGTCAACTGGGTAAGAACTTGCTCTAAAAATGCGGTATCTACCTAGTTTTTATACTACAAGTACGATTTTATAAATAGAATATTCTTCGAAGCCTTAGTAAGGCTGTAAGTCCTTGGCTTTTGTAATAGCCGTAGTAAACATATGGTATCTGTGGTTCTAAAGTAACAGCAAGTCTTCGACGTTGCCGTGTATGGATGCGAACCATGTGGTTTTATTGAGCAATGAGCGGATCATAAGGTGCTGTTTAGCTGCGGATTATTGAGCTGCAGTTGCCGTGCTGAGATGTATGCGTGGGCAACGATAATTCGAAGTCTTGGCACTGTAACAGCCTTAGTAAACATGGTCTATAGTTGCCGTAGCTGTAATTATCGTAGCTGGAAGGGTACTCGTGTCAATCACATCATTTCATTAAATGATTGATGGCACATCAACCAGATGCTTCTGAGTGATATAGCAACCCCATTTTAGGATGATTGTCGATCAAAGGTGCCTTGCCATGATGGGATATGGTAATTGAGATGCGAGGCGAGCTGGGAAGGATAACGGAGTGTGTGAGAGGTGGATGTTACAGTTCTAGGATTGTATCTGAATGTTTGTGGTTTATACTGTGAAAATCCGTGGTATTATCGAGTGTTGGCAGTGTTATGGAGTGTGTGAGGATTATAATGGCGTCGTTTCGAAGGTATTGGGTGATGGATGGCTAAATCCGCGAATTCTGAGCATACAGAGCCTGGAGGCTCATTAGCGACAGGAAAGACACAGTGAGTGAAGATATGACATGTATATAATGGATGTAGCATACATTACACAGTGAGGACTACGCTACTGGATCAGTCTGCACTGTGGGAACATGGCGGAGATAGCCAGATGTCGGGGAGATAGACACCCATGTCCAACAGGAACATATGCCATTGCTGGTAAAATACAGAAGGGATATCTGGAAAATTGAATACTACAAGAATCATAAAGATCAAATGGTATGGGTGAAGATATGTCAACATTCTTCCTTGCTGTATCCAGAGCTGATGTACATGTCATCACCTAGGTATATGATGAATCTGCAATGTCCATCCCAAATAAGCTGACTCCACTTCTTCACTGTGATTTGAGCAAGTCATTGATGAGCTCTACAAATGAACACTGTACTGTCAAACAGTAGTTCAGGAAACGGAAGATAACGATAGAACATGTCATGCACCTTTTTGTCACCAAGTAACCCTGTATATAAGCCACAGCTACTCAAGGTGAGTTGCTTGTCACTCCTGTAATTCAATACTAGTCCTCATCCGATTCTTCCCTTAAAAAATACAGCTAAGGCAGTGCAACCATCTCGAAAGCACTAATAGAAGTGATAAGATGAGAAATGAAAGGAAAGATACACTGAGGACCTGACAATGCAGTTTTGATTGCAACGGTTGAAATGTAATGTAATTCTGAAACTGGATAGACAGCAGTCTGAGTAAGTAGACATAAAGTGATCAGAAGCATGCACTTGCTACCTTTATATCATTGTAGATGAAACAGGCAAAACCTAACATTCAGCAGCAGAAACATTGTATGTCAGACTCATGATCTCAGACATTGGAAGAAAGAGGGCTTGGATGTTGATCGCAAAAGATATTGCATGCAAAAGCAAACTGAGTCCAAATAGCCCCTGCATACACTCTACAGTGGGCAAACAGTTGTTATCGGGTTGACAAAGCCCTTCCTTCTCCTCACTGCATTTGGAAAGAATTGGGGATAGGAGTCGTCGATGTGGCTGAAGGAAAGTGAACATGCGACGATGGAATAGAATTAAAGGTAGACTCAAAAGTGACAATAGGTGTAGAGAATGTCTATTTTAAAAAATAAGTCAGGAAAGAAATGAAGGGCACTAGTGATGGATTACCTTTTCAAGGTCTTGTGCATGCACCTGCCATCTCGGAACAATGCCAGCAAAAGCATCAGTGCCACCCTTTTATTTTGAGTGCATTCATACTGTGTCTCAGCATCGATGATGGCAAAATATGATACAACGATGGTTGCAGAAGGAAAGAAAGATATTGAACTTGAACATGACATAAGACACGGTTAAGGTGTGGTGGCAATGGCAACACAAGGATGGTAGAAGGAAAGAAAGACATTGAATGCTGTCACAGAGGACACATCGGTCATGGCATGGGTGCTCACCAGGAAGCACCCTCTTGTCCGCCTGATTGGCTAATCCATGTCCTCAACAATGAGCCACTAGCCAACCCTCATTCAACCTCCGAAATCCACTTCCAGTGACCTCTCGACATTGTCCATACCCTACAATTTGTGACTCCCTCCCTCCTCTTGTCTATTAATAGCACCTCCCTTCCCTACAAGTCAGCCCCTCCCTCCTGCATCCTCCCCCCTGTCTAATAATAGCAGTACCCTCCAGCCTGACCCTCCATCCATCTGGACACCTCCACTCCCTGCACATGCCAATGTCCATCCCCTCCCCATGACCAAGTCTCCATCACTAACTGCTCCTTCCTTGACTCTAGTGCACACTGGAAGGCCCATTAGCTTCAGTGCTATGCATTGAATGGGCTGCTTACCTCAAGCTCAATGTTGAATGATCAGTCATCCTCATACAGGATTGGTGACTGCATAAGCGAGGGTGCAGCTGCTGTTTGCTATGTTGGTGGCTAGTTCCTTGCCTTTGGTGTATACTGAAACAACTATTAGCTTTAGTGTTGTATACCAAACAGGAAGCTTACCTTGAGCTCGATGTCGAATAGTCAGTCATCCTCATACAGGATTGACAACCATGCAAACCAGGGTGTGGCATCAAAACTTTGAGGGGTGGGCATGCTGTCAGGTATGCATTGAGGGGGTGGTTGAGCTGTGCATGTCTGAGTGCATGTGAATTGGAGTCAAGGAGAAGTACTCACTATCTCCGCCTGTGCTCTTTCTCTGAGACTCTCTCTCACACATGTTTCCTCCATTTCATCTCATCTAGCAATGACTCCCATTCATGCTTACTTGCCTACTCTCATTTCAGTGCAAATTCTGAGTCTTCAGCTTGGCATACAGTTCAGAAGATGTTGTTGCAGTCAGGTACATGGTGGGTGGAGTTGGTATTCAGGCTTGGGTGATCGTCAGCAAGAATGGCAGCATTGTGAAGATCAGGCTGACTCATGATGTGAATGAATGGGCTGGTGTTCAAGCTGGCCCTCTCTCACTCTCACTCATTCCCTCTACCTTATCATATATTTCCCATCCAGTGATGACCATTGGTGCTTGATCACAGGATAACAATATGCAGTCTCAGCACAGAGTCCTGCTTTTCAGCTTAGCATACAGTCAAGAAAATGTTGATGTGTCGAATTCATGGCGAGTGGAGTTGGTGTTCGAGCTAGGGTGATTGTCAGTGAGATTGACAGGACTGGGAAGATCATGTGAATGAATGGCCTGATCTTGGAGGTGGACATTTGTTTGAGGCTCGATGAATCAACAAGCATCTAAGAAAGAGGAGGAAAATGTCAGCCAGAGCAAGTATATAAAGTCTTACACATACATTGATTAATAGATAGAATAAATTTGGGCTATACTTTGATAGTCCTCATCAATATGGTATTAAAAGACCATGCAGGAAACACATATCTCAAAGACCTCAATGACACATTGCCGCTGTCATTATTGAGTTGAAGGGCATCCAAGCTGTAGTTGAGCAGTGAGAAAACAAATTGAAGCACAAAAGAAACAAGCTCACCATTGAGCTCAATGATGAACCACAAACCAACATGGCAGTCAACAATAGGAAAAAATACTTGGCTGTCAAAACCCGCCCAACCAGGCACAGAGTTTGAGTCATGAGACCACAATACATACATAGATGTGAGCCCAACATAAATGAGAGCATTAGACAAAATGGGATGAGGTATAAAGTGAGAAAGAAGGATACAGAGAAGAGGGAAATGGGAAAGAAAGTACTTGTTTCATCAGCATTGTGTATTCTCAGTGTTATACATGTTTCTGGGGACATAAACCTATTCTATATTGTAATGAGAATACATCATCTAAAAAGAAATTCCTTTATCTCTAAGCACAAACCTAGTGATAGCACTTGAAAGCACTCACCATCAAGATCATAAAATGCTCAGGGTCATGAATATTGAGTCCAAATTTGGAAAGCAAAGTGTTCACATGTGCAAAACAACTTTGAGACAAGACAACTAGAATGAATAGTACATTAAAGTCTTCATGATGACCTACATTTATTTCTGATCTGTTATGAAGCACTGAAATTGAGGAAGAACATAAAAAAATAGCCAAAAACTCTTGTACCCAATACCCCTAACCAGTAGTAAAATCAAATAAGTACATTGTGAGACATTGGAGATATATCTAAATCAATCAACCTTTGTATTTCTTTTAAGCTATCTATCATGAACACTGACACTTTTTCAAATTTCTGTCCTGGCAGTCGTCTCCCTACAGCCCAAGTCTGGTGCCACAGGTCCCCAAGCATTGTGTACACATCTTCAGGTATCAGACATTGGTGGGTGACATGGATTTTGAATGTGTGTGCAATCCCATTGGCATCTTTGACAACCAACTCCCCATATCGATCACACCCTTCTGCTGATCCCACATCCAATCTCTGCACAAGCCCCTTTTCAATGCAATGACCCTTATACCAGTCCTCACCTGTCTCCTTATCATACTTAATATCATCATCATAATAACTAGCATAATCTGGCAGAGGCTCTGTCATAACCTGCTTCCATGTTGGTCTCCATTTCTTGCAACCAAGTCCAGCTTCAGGATACCCAAAGAGGAAATCTACCCGCATCATAGAGGACATTGCATCCACCAGTGCTGTCCATGCATCCTCAAGAGACTGGCTCTCATAGTAGGCAGGTATTGTATTGGGCCCCAGAGGGAATGCAAGTCCAGCCACTCTGTCCACTAGATTAGTTGACACTCGCTTCTGCATTTCTGCCAGCCTGTCAAATAGACCTCTGCTCTTCTGCACTGACTTTAGCTGCTTGTGAAACCTTGTCAGCAAATCTGTCTCATAGTTCCCCTCCTTATTTATTGTTCTGGCATGCATGGGTCCATCTGGTGTATCCCCAGCAATGATCCTATTCCACCTCCCAACCTCCTGGACTGTCCATGCACGTCGAAACCAACACTGATCACTGTCCAAGTCACCATCCTTCAAACTCAATGGCCACCCCAGTCCACTCAGGTAGATCACAACCTTGGTATCATCATACACACATCCAATTGTGGGCACATCCAGCTTCCACTCCTCCACACGCAGATTCTCCTGCAGCCCTCCTTTCTGCCTTAAACAAAGTACATCCAGCCATATGTACTCCACTCCCAGATTTAGCATCTCAATTCGGATGAGTTCAAGACTGGCACCCTTTGGGATTGGCACTGGCCACTCCCTCCCATTGATAGATGTCCACACCTCCACATGATTCTTTTCATCCACCCATGCATGTGAAATTGGCAGGAGCTTTGTTGTATCATCACTGAACCATGATAATGACAATTGATCAATGTTCCATGAAGGCATCACACGATTGCTGTACAGGTCCCAAACACGTCGAGGTGGCAAATACACTTTAATGATCTGGTTCCCTACCAGCACTTTTTCTCTCTGCTCCTTGTCCTTTTCTTCACGTCTGCAGAGTTCATTTTGGATGTCACTATTGCCATGTCTATTCCATACTGGGCGAAGGTGGGCATAAGCTGTGCCAAAGTCATCATTCTTCTCAATGCACTCATTCAGAAGTGATGAGAGAGACGGGGTGTCAAGGGTGTGTGATGTTCCAAGTGTGGTGTTCAGTTGATCCAAGATCCCCTGAATGCTGAGGGTAGCGCAGGGAGTGTCCGCGAGAGAGGATGATATAACAGGACTTCGACCGGTGTATGACCGCTGCAATGGAACCTCGATAGACGATTCCACTTGGCCGCTCTCAGTGAGTGCGGAAAGGGTGACTTCAGGAAGAGTGATGCCCTGGAAATACATTTAAATTTATTTTCTGTCTGTGTTGCCGACTGACGTACCCATTTCCTTCTATAACGTTCATGAAAAGACTCCCTGCTATAATTAGAATAAGAATCAGAATCATGGTTTGACTCTTCATCACTGATATTGTCGGAATCAGTATCAGAATCACTGCTTGACTCTTCATCGATGTCATCCACAGGATCAATCAGAGGACCCGCCACCGACGATGCTGAGGCTACTTCTGGTCGCACGGTGGCCGATGAATCAGCTGCCGTCCCCAACACGGGTTCCCCATCTGAAAAATCACTCCCGGTCGGGTGTTGCGTCTCCTCTACAATCTCTGAAGGCGCAATCAAGTTGGTATTCCAGTCTGAAACAGAGGCTACGGTCAGAGGTGACTCCATCGGCCTCTGTAGAGTCGGCACAAGCGTTTCCAAATCGATTTGATGCAAATCAAAAGCCAACTTCCTGCGATTCTCGAGCGCGCTACTAGTAACGTCGTCAAAGAATGTACTCGAAACGATCGTGATTAACTGTACTCACTATTTCCCCTTTCAAAACTTTCAAGATATCGTTCCAGGGAGTGCGAAGAAGTTGCGAAGAAGAGGTGCTCGAGTCGCCGTGGACAGGTGTCGGAAGGGAAAATACAAATGCCTGAAACGCATGCAAACAATGCGGCAGAAGGCAGTCACGCGGTGCACGGTGCACACGTGGAGATCTTGTTCCTGTCATTCGTCCGTGCGGCATACATTCAAGACGTAGTCGATATTGACTGAACAATGAATTACACGCCGGTGGACCCGTTAAATTCTTCCGAGGAAAGAGGACTATGGATCACCATCATTACCTTACACTCCAAATTAATATCACTGTTATAGTAAATATCTATCGCGCCCGAAACACCGGACGCTCTTCGAGATACATCAATAACTGACTTCCGCGTCTGCAAGCTACACTCTATTAATAGGAAGCACCCTCTTGTCTACTTGCCTGGCTAATCCGTACTCTCTCCTGCGAATCAACAGTCGTCTGCCCGTCATGTTAGCATACACCTCGTAACAGGATTATCGCCTGCTTACCGATGCGCTCGAACAAGTCTACCCTTCCATCTCTCCCATTGTCCCTCGATATCCAGCGCATAGCATAGCTTGATCAGAGAGAACTGCAAGGCCGTCGTCGTCGTTAATTTGTTGAGGTCGCCAGAGTCGAGGAATGCCTTACCCGAACATCGGTCGTGCTTGCATCGCTACACATCAAAGGAAGGTGGCCGACTGCAAAATGAGCCAGTCGGCATTCAAGCAAGCAGGTAGGTAACAAAGCGTGCGCACCTCATCCTAGTATCGTTGCCCAGCAGTCTACACCTTCGAGCCGAATCTCCAGTCTCAGGTGTCCACTCCTAGACGCTATGGTGGCCAGATATGCCAACTTGAAGGACAGCGGAAGCCTACAGGACGCAATGCCATTTACTCGATGGAAGAGGAAAAGACTGCACCAAACGTACCATGTCAACTATTTCAGCTCCATATCACATCCATTATCGTCGCTCGCCGGTCCAGAAACGGAGAAGACTAAAGATCAATGTCGGTATGCAATCAGATAATGTCGAGGCAATGCATACCCCCGTACTGGTATTGAGTCTTGAAGAGATGAAACAAAACACTGTTCCACATAAAAGTCATCAGAGGAAGGAAACACGCAGCATACACACTAGTACCTTCCAGATGGTCGTGGTACAGGTTCACGCTGCCAGCGTGACAAACGTCACAGAATCAAGGAATCCATCAACGAGACTGGGCCTGGCCTACGAGACTGGGGCGGTATCGTGAGTGACGTTGACTCCGTGGATGCTGCCGTACCTTGCCGACCAAGGATCATCTCGTCATTACACTGAGATACCCAGAGAACGCCAAAGACGTATCTCCACTGCGCTCTCCGTCGAACGCGTGGCATCGCAAGTCGCTGCATGCATGTATCACATTCAGTGCGATGTCGCTACTGTTCTAGCCTATTCTGCCTGGCTGCAAGACTGCTCGACGTCCTATCCGACATCCGCAATCCATCTCCGTGGATGTGCCAACCCACATCCGAGTCACGAAACCCACCCATCCAGGCTAATAAAAGAAGTGTCCGGCCTTCCCTCCCCTGCCAATCCGCGCTACCCCTCCTCTCAACATCCGCACGCACAGGCGACCCTCCGCGCATGCCCGCAAGCATTCCTTGGGCGTAGTCGGCAGTTACTGCATGAACCAAGTTAACTTCTCGGTGACTCGCACATCGAAAATCGACCATACCTTCGTGGTCCACTGGCCGTCGACGCCCTCCGTATCCAAGCTAAGTCCTAACCTAGGCATTAGTTCTCGATGGCACGAATGAGAGCCAGGATACATACCAATGTTGAACGGGATGGTCGCAGCGGTAGGGATGGGAGAGAACGATATGTTGCCAGTAAAGATTGACCGGTTCAACGTTCGTAGAACTCTGGACCTATCCAATACCTACAGTCAGCAGTGAAATGAGAATGTTTTAACGAGGGAGCTCACCGAGCCTAGGTTGGAGCTGCCCAGCCATGTCCGAAAAAAGTAAAGTTACTGTCCCAACTTTCGCTCTATCTTGCCGCAAGGCCAGGAAGAAATGCCCTATTCACAAAAATGAGTTAACGGCAAGGAACACTAGGAAACGTCCTTACCTCTCGCGATGTTGGTGGTCCGTGTTTATCTTGCCAGCGTGATCCAGTGTCACCGTGACACATCAACGAGCCCGGACTCGACGTCCCGCACAGTGATGGCGTAACACGAGGCGCAGCGATCCTGCAGTACAAATGAGTTGACAGCGGACCTGAGAGAAAGTCAGCGAAGGCTGCATGTCTCGACGAGCATCCACACCTCTCCTTCCAGAAATTCATCAACTCGTCTGCCGTACGCTCAGCTCTCCCCACAAGATATTGACACTGGCTTCATCTGGACTCTTGAAGAAATGGGAGAAATCCTTGGATGCGCTCCCATTGTGAAGGTCGTCGCCTGGGTGAGATATGGCTGTGTGGGTGCTGAGCATTCTGGTCGTTCATTCTGTGCTGCTGTTCCTTCATCGATCCTGACGTTTGCGTGCGTGCGGATGGACTAGAGAGAGGACGACTCGATGCCAGGTCGAGTGCAGCCGTCGTCGTGGTTGACGGCAGAGAAGACCCTTGCTTATTGGGGTTTGTGGGTTGGTCCTCTCAGTGCTATCTGCGCGCGCGTGCACCCTTCCTCTTCAGTCTCAACCGACGGCTCTCCCACTCGCTACAATGTCGAGGATGCTCCCGCCTCGGTCAGCCTCCGCCGATCCCTCCATGTCGCAACTCGGCACTCCTGCAAGAGAGGGTGAGCTTGCAAAACGGAATCAAACAAGTCTACTTACTAGTCAATTCCACGTACACCACGGTCAGGTCGTAGCGCTCTTCGTTGTGTGTCGTTGACTAAAGGCTCGTTAGCTTCAGTATGAGCAACGTTGAAACCACTTACCTATGCCTTATCGCCATATCCTTACCCAAATTATTGCACCCAGCGAGACCGAACTCCTCGTCGTCTACTTTCCTTGATTGCCAGTTAGCTCTCGAGCGCAATAGGGCAAAGTGCAGTCTCACCTCGATCACCGACGACGCATCTCTGCCAACCTCTTAAGTAACAGCCGTTATCCATCTCGAAGCATATCGAGGGTTGCAGGAACGTCAGTTCGGCCTCGCGCAAGATTGTATGGGAAAGTTCGCCATCAGATGATGGATCTCGAGAGGACCGGTGGATATGGACAAGACCAAGACCGTCAAAGGGATCCCCGCCTTCTTTTCTAGTCAAGCCCAGAATTCCTAAGCCAACGCCCGTGGGCAGGGGGAAAGCGGTCGAAGAGGATAAGAGGTCATCGAAGGAAGAGTCTTGGCTGATGAGCGAGTCATCACGAGATGAAAAGTATTGTGCAAAATCCTGGGCAGCGATAGATATGGAAGGAGTCGTCGATGTGGCTGAAGGAAAGTGGACGTGCGACGACGGAATAGAATCAATGGAATCAAATGTCACAATAGGTGTAGAGAATGTCTAAAAAAATAAGGAAGTCAGGAAAGAAGTGAAGGGTACCAGCGATGAAATACCTTTCCAAGGTCTCGTCCATGTACCCATCGTCTCGGAACGACTCTAGCATAAGTATCGTAGTGCCACCCTTCGAATTTCTGTTCCTTCGTATTGAGTCCAGGCATGGGGATATTGTTAAGGAGCGGCGGCGACGGCGAAATTGGACGCGAGGATGGTGGAAGGAAAGAAAGATGTTAAACTTTAGCGTGACACAAGACACGCCATTCTAGTGAAGATTATTATTAAATAATTTAATTTGACAGCAGCACAGATAGCACGCGAAAAAACTTGGACAAGAATTGCAGCACATCGGGGTATATTTTGGGAGCAGGGGATGACGCTCCGGTGGAACTTCGCATGAGTAGGAGAAATTTTCACCAGATGTGGTTGGAATTTGGAAATGTGATCGTGATGAAGCTCCTCAGAGAGGACATCATTATATCCCTACTTGTTCGACATCATTGATAAAAAGGAAGGGGGCCCCCTTTCAGCGCAGTCCTGGACCGGGCCGGATAAAAGCAATGAACGGGAAGGGAACATGTTACGCATCGCAATACAGCATCTTCTTATCTCTACAAAACAGAAAATCGAAGCAACCAAATCCGACTCAAGTCAGTCACGGTGACGATAATGGTCCCGTTCATCCCTCCTGCTCTTCCATGATTTGTGCTTACTGTGCTCATCATCATGTTCGGTATTGAAATGAAAGCAGACTAGAGTCAGGACTGGCATCAGCGTCGAAGATATTAATTTAAATCAAACTCACCGTTCTTTGGCATTTCAATCCGAGTCGTCTCCTGGGACGGCACGAAAGACGCACGCGCCATGGCACCGTATAATTGGCGTCAAACCTTTGTGACATCGATACCTCGAGGAAAACCCCTCGAAAACGCATAGAAGTTCCCATAGAGACCTTTCTCTATGCGCTCAATACCCTCGCGAGCTACATCGAGCATCTGTCAGGAATAAAGGAAGACAACCGAATTGAAGCCGAACTCACAAAGAATGTCACTTGTTAAATGCATCTGCCGGAACAATGTCAAGAGCAACGGCAGTCGAGATAGGTACGCAATCTCTGTAAAGAATCGGTCTGCCAGTGGCGTCGAATCCCTGCTGATATGGCTACGGTTGTTAGGGCGCTACCAGCGAGTTGGTAGGGGGAGGGTAGCGTAGCATTCCCCTGGAGTCCAACATCATCTCAATGCTTTGCTCATGGACGGTGCTCAAGGCAGAGCCAGTGCGAGCGTAGGTTCCCAGGGATCTGGAGGAAATGCAGGACCAAGACTCTTGGTGGAAGAGCCATGCATCTTTTTACGTTCCAGTGACGAAGTAAGTTCGAGCTCGGTGGGAGTGAAGTCAGAGCGAAGAACACGGCGATCAAATGACATGGGGGAGTTGAGGTTTGAGTCTTCTGACGGGATAAAAGGCAAGGGAGATCCCTCCGGTATGTAGCGGCCGGCTCGAGCTGTTGAATGGCAGCGTTCGTCGCTTCCCAGATGCTCAGCATCGGAGCCGCGCTGACTCTGTGGACCTTCACGGGGTGAAGGACGGAAGAAATCGGTCGGATTGTCGCTAGCAATAGAGCGACGAGAACTTTCCGAGCCACTATATTGCATGGGAAGTGCTTCGGCACTTCTTTGGGCGTCGTGTGTTTGCAGTGAAGGGGGATGAAGCATGATGGATGAGCTGATGTCGAAGATATGATGAGACACCCGCATTGTATCGTTTGTGGGGGCTGAAAGGGAAATAGTGATGCTTGTACGGGCTACAACGAGGCAGACCTATGCATATGAGCAAGTTGGACCAACGATACAAGAACGCGGAGCCCTTGACACGATGGACGCCGTCTGCTGGGCATTTTGGTGCTAATAATGCCTTGACAGCATGTATTGGAGGGAAAGATGTCATCGAAATAGTTTGATAGACCGAGCAGTGGGCGATACAACCTATAAAACCTACCTGCATGAGGCTGGTCAATTCAGAGTTAAATCTCGTACGAGAAAGGATTACAGAACCTGTGTGCGAGCCTCAAGTCCGGTTTCGGCGGCGACGGCAACGCGAAAGGAAGTTGTTGAATGCTGTCGCAGAGGACACGTCGGTCGTGGAACGGGTGCGCGCCAGGAAACATGTGAACGTGCCCTAGCGTACAGACTAACTGATGCGAAGCCTATAACCCATGCTTGACTCCCGTGCACACGATAGAAGAGTGCTTCGTCCCTATGACCTCATCGAAGCGAATCTGCGCCTGTCATCCCAATGCCGTACCCCGCGTCATTCATCAAAGCGACGTCTCGCATCTGGGCGTCCTAGCACAACGAGTCAGTCAAGTCGTCCTCCCTTCCTTGTCCGCCCCCGACTCCCTCTCGTCCGCGTATGCTGTGGATATTGGCGGCAGTCTTGCTTATATGCGTATCCGTGTTGCCATCCCTCCTCCTGCAGATATCATTCGCTGTCCACAATACTAGCCCAACGAGTCACTAGTCAGTACTTCAGTCCTCGAATCAAGTTTTGACAGCAAGAGGAACGTACCTCGGGTCATCCTCCCTTCCCTATCCCGTCTTCCCTCCGTTGGCGTATCCGGTGAATAGTGATGGCTGTCCATTATTTTGACTGTAAGCGCGCGTTGCTTCCGGGAATCGAGGACGGCTGCCTGAGTTTGACTGCTGAATACATCCAACGCAAAATAGATAAAGTGGAAGCAAACCTTGGCGATCTCACTGCCTATACATCTTGAGTTCGTTCACGTTAACGTCTGCAAAAGGTCCGTTAACGGGAGAAGAAAAAAATCAAAATGAAAAACCAAGGTGCTTACCTTAGAACCCTGTCCCACCGCACCATTATATCATCCCTAAACATGTCCGATGTCGAGGCGTTGGCTATGGTGGCCAGTCTCCGCCTGTTGCGCTATGCACTTGAGGGCGAGCTAGCTGAGTGCTGAGCCTACAATGGTTATCAGCACGCCCAACTCTCGTACAAGATAAAATGAACGTACGTTTCAAATCTCCATATTCTTCCCGGGTGTATTCCAGTCATCAAGTAAACGACTACATAAATGTCCCCTTAGATAATGAATTATCAGAAATGGAAGAGAATGGCTTACCAGTGAAGGAAACGCCAGGACTGGGCCGTTTTACCATTGCAAGTCTTGAGGGTAATGGTTATACAAATCTATTGAAGAACAAGTCAATGGAAGGGAGAGCAAGAGGGTAAAAGCAAGCCCTAACATGCGCGTCAAAGTCGACGATGGAGGTCAAAGTTCACGCTGGCAGCGTGAAGACCCGTCATAAAGTCAACGAACGCATCACACGAGCACGGGATTTTGGCACAACGTCATAAGCCTTGCTCGTAGGGATAAGACGTAGAGGTAGAGAGCGAGGGGAAGACAAAGGAAGGGATGGGAAGAATTCTTCGTGGAGACCAAATGTCAGAGCAAAACTGCCCGGCTGCAAGACGGCTCAACATACCATCCGACATCCGCAAACGACCTCCGTGGATGTGCCAACCCGCATCCGAGGCGCGAAAACCGCCAATCCAGGCTAATAATAGAAATGTCTGGCCTTCCCTCCCCCCCTCTCACCATCCGCGCACAGGCGAACCTCCCTAGATGCCCGCAAACATTCCTTGGGTGTAGTCGGCGGCTACTACATGAATCAAGTTAGCTTCTCGGCGACTCTTACATCGAAAACCGGCCATACATTTTTTCATCAGTGCCCTCCCGTATCCACTAGCTTGCTCCCACCATCGACGCCGTCCGTATTCATGCCCTAACCTAGGCATTAGTCTTCGATGGCACGAACGAGGGCCAGGATATGTACCAATGTTGAACGGGATGGTAGCATCGGCAGGGATGGAAGCGAACGAGATGTTGCCAGTAAAGGCCGATCCCTGGAATTAGATAGGTAAGAAATCAACGACGACGAATGATTGCACGCACCTTTATTCCGCAAGCTCACTCGATGGAGACACTCCTTACCCTGAACCTATGGCCCGCTCTACCTGCTCATCAAGTTCTTGACTTTGAGCTACTGTGCATAAGAATTCATTAGCAAACGATAATGCAGACATGTAACACTTACTGGAACGTTTTCCTTCTCCCCAAGGTTCCACGGTTACCAAGATGACGCCGTCGTAAGCACTGCAAGGAAAGAATAAGGAAAACATAAGTTCAGTCGCGAAAATACAAGCTCACCATCGAGCTCAACGACAAGTAGCCAATCGACGTGAAGAAAACGCGTGGTTAACGAAATTGCCAAAGCCGCTCCGGCCCATATTGCCGCAGGGTATGAAAAAAAGCCCTGTTCATGAAAATGAGTAAACGGTAAGGAAACGACATTGGACAACGTCCTTACCTCTCACAATGTTGGTCGTCCGTGTTGGGAGGTACGCGTTACCAGTGTGACCGTGACGAAATCGCGCGGCCCAGATCTGGATCAACTCAAAGTTGATCGGCCCGCACGGAGGACTTCTTACCTCCTACCACCACCGTCGTTGTCAGCGCTTCCTCATCTCCTTGTCCGTCTACCGTCATGCTCGTTACTCCTATATAAGATCTTTTTTTAATGGTATGTATTCCAAGTTAGGTACACTTTCTTTGACTCTTTTCCCTTTAGGCGTCACGCATTTCTCCCTTCGTTTCACTCTCAATTCCTCAATCCTAAAGGACACCTCCTTCTGTCAACAATGTGTTACCATCAAGGGGACCCGGACGACGCGATTTTGACCAAAGACGACGTATCGCCATCCGACGAGCAGCCCTAGAAGATTGGATGTCTGGGAGGGATCGAAGGATCGTCGTGGGACACGCAGCGTGGTGAGTCCGCACGCATCCCGCACACGTTCAGAGTGCTCATTCTCTGCGCACATAACACAGCACCTTCTGCAGATACGAAGTCAACGACTGCCTCATCTCGTTCGACGCCCATGCAAGACATTTCTTCACGGATTGGATGCGGATTTGGGCCCAAGACGACATATCGTCGTCCGGCGAACAAGGCCAGGATTGTCTGAACACGAGGGGATGGAGGAGAGGATGACGGTGCGGGATGAAATGAAAGAGACGACGATGGTATGTCCTTCCTGTCACTTCTGTGTTCACGCGCACTCATACACTTCTCAGATCAACTGATCCCACAGCATTCGCCCTCAAATGAAGACTTCAAGGACTCAAATTTGGCCTCAAGCAGCGTAGCGAAGCTGGATTTTGCGCTGACACGACGTATCGTGTTCCCGTGAGCAAGGCGAGGACGGTGCATAGACGACGGAGTGGGAGATGTGACGGTGGCGCATGGAGGATTGATGGAGATGACCGAAGACACCCCCGGGGATGGTATGTCTTCTTTGTTAATCTAAATTCACGCGCACTCACGCGTCTCTCAGCCTGTTTGATCTCACGCGAAACACTCTCGAATGAAGACCTCAAGAACGCAAACCAGGTATATCTTCGCGCCGACACGATGTATCGCCGTCCAGCGAGCAAAACCGGGACTACTTTGAAGGCGAGACGAAGCAGCGGCGGAGGGAGAATTGCGGGAGACGGAAGGGGATGGTACGTCCTTCTAATCTCCCCAAGTTCACACATACTGACTTCTTTCTCAGACTGATACCAACATCTTCATCCCCGCGACATCCTCTCTCAAACGGCGCCTTCAAGATATCAGGGTTGAGGGAACGAAGTCCAATTTTGCGCCGACAAGACATATCGTCGTCCCCCGAGCAAGAACAGGAGGTGACGGCAGTGGGAGTATTGTGAGAGACACCCAGGGATGATCCAATGGTACGTCCGTCTCCTGATTGTGTAAAGTTTGAGGGATTGAGGAGCCGTACGGCTTAGAAAACATCGGTGCAACGCCATTTGACGGGATTTCTCCCTCGACGAGCATCCCAGGAGCAGGACATCATTTGGAGAAGTGGGGATATTCATCCAGGGTGACGTCTGCACGAGTAAATGGTACATTTCCCCCCTCTAACTTGCACTTTTATTAAACCACCTCTGACCGGCACTCCCAGGCCAAATTCTGAGGTGGAAATGGTGTGCCGAATTACATAGATCTCTGGTATATTACACGTATGATCTACTTACATTCGTGCTCGACAAAATAAAGTGGTGTTAGGCAGACCTTCTCTTCATCCTTGAGTGCGAAAGAAGATGCATGCCATCATATTGCCTTCCTCTACTACCACCGCCAAAATTGCTGTCCTCGACAATGGGCCAACCCTCATCCAACCTCCGAAATCCACTTCCAGCAACCTCTTGACATTGTCCATATCCTACAATTCATGATTCCCTCCCTCCTCTCATCTAATAATAGCACCTCCCTTCCCTATAAGTCAGCCCCTCCCTCCTGTCTAATGATAGCACTGCCCTCCAGCCCGATCCTCCATCCATCTGGATGCCTCCACTCCCTGCACATGCTGATGTCCATCCCCTCCCCATGACCGAGTCTCTGTTGCTAACTACTCCTTCCTTGACTCTGGTGCACACTGGAAGGCCCATTAGCTTCAATGCTATGCATCAAATGGGCCACTTACCTCAAGCTTGATGTTGAATAGTTGGTCATCCTCATACAGGATTGGCAACTGTGTAAACCAGGGTGCAGCATCAAAACTTTGAGGGGTGTGCATGCCATCAGGTGTGCATTGAGGGTGGTGGTTGTAGAGATCAGCTGTGGATGTCTGAGTGTGCATGGATTGGAGTCAAGGAGAAGTACTCACTATCTCTGCCTGCACCCTTTCTCTGAGACTCTCTCACACACATATTCCCTCCATCTCATCCCATCCAGCAATGACTCCCATACATGCATACTTGCTTAGTCTTGTCTCAGCACAGATTCTGAGTCTTCAGCTTGGTGTACAGTTCAGAAAATGTTGATGCAGTCAGGTACATGGTGGGCACAGTCAGTATTCAACCTTGGGTGACCATCAACAAGAGAGGTGGCATTGTGAAGATCATGTACATACTGGAGGTGAATGAATTGGCTGGTGTTTGAGACAGTCCTCTCTCTCGTATTCCCTCTGCCTCATCCTATCTTGCCCATCCAGTGACAACCATCGGTGCTTGCTTGTGGGATGATAATATGCAGTCTCACTGCAGAGTCCTGGTTTTCAGCTTGGCATACAGTCAAGAAAACATTGATGCATTGAAGTCATGGCAAGCGGAATTGGTGTTTGAGCTAGGGTGATCATCAGCAAGATTGACAGGATCAGGAAGATTGTGTACATACTGATGCACGGTGTGAATGGATGGATTGGTCTTAGAGGTGGACAATTGTTTAAGGCTCATTGAATCAAAAAGCATCTAAGAAAGGGGAGGGAAAGGTCAGCCAGAGCAAGTATATAAAACCTTACACATACATTGATTAACAGATAGAATAAATTTAGGCCATACTTTGATGGTCCTTGTCAATAAGATATTAAAAGACTGTGCAGGAAACACATACCTCGAAGAGCTTGATGACATGTCACCACTGTGATTATCAAGTTGAAGGGTGTCCAAGCTGTAGTCAAGCAGTGAGAAAATGAATCAAAGCATGAAAGAAATAAGCTCACTGTTGAGCTCAATGATGAAACACAAACCAACATGGCAGTCAACAACAGGAAAAAATGCTTGGCTATCAGAATCTGCACAACTGGGCACAGGGTTTGAGTCATGAGACCACAACACATCAATAGACATGAGGTGGGAAACTTGTCAATGGCCATGCACATGAGCTCAACATAAATGGGAGCATTAGACAAAGTGAGATGAGGTGTGAAGGGAGAAAGAAGAATACAGAGAAGAGGGGAATGGGAATAGAAGTACTAGTTTCATCAGCATTGTGTATTCTCAGTGTTATACATGTTTCTGGGGACATAAACCTGTTCTATATTGTAATGAGAATACATCATCTAAAAAAAAAATATCTTTGTCTCTAAGCACAAACATAGTTGTAGCACTTGAATGCACTCACTATAAAGATCATAAAATGCTCAGGGTCATAAATAATATTGAGTCCAAATTTGGAAAGCAAAGTGTTGACATGCAAAAAACAACTTCAAGACAAGACAACCAGAGATGGGTAGTACATTAAAGTCTTCATGACAACCTACATCTATTTCTGATCTGTTATGAAGCACTGAAATTGATAAAGAACACAAAAAATAGCCAAAAACTCTTGTACCCAATACCCCTGACCAGTAGTAAAATCAAACAAGTACATTGTGAGACCATGAAAATACATGCAAATCATGCAACCTTTCTACTTCTTTCTGGCCATCCATCTGGAACACAGACACTTTCTCAAATTTCCATCCTGGCAGTCGCCTCCCTACAGCCCAAGCTTTATGAGAATGGTCTCCAAGCAGTGTGTATGCATCTTTAGGTATCAGACATTGGTGGGTGACATGGATTTTGAATGTGTGTGCAATCCCATTGGCATCTTCAACAACCAACTCCCCATATCGATCACACCCTTCTGCTGATCCCACATCCAATCTCTGCACAAGCCCCTTTTCAATGCAAGATCCTTCATATCTGTCCTCACATGTCTCCTTATCATAATGAACAAACCCAATACAATTGACTTGCATTGGCAGAGGCTCTGTCATGACCTGCATCCACGTTGGTCTCCATTTCTTGCATCCAAGTCCAGCTCCAGGATACCCAAAGAGGAAATTCACCCGTGTCATAGAGGATATTACATCCACCAGTGCTGTCCATGCATCCTCAAGAGACTCACTCTCATGGTAGGCAGGCATTGTACTGGGCCACAGAGGGAATGCAAGTCCAGCCACTTTGTCCACTGAATTAGTGGACACTCGCTTCTGCATTTCTGCCAGCCAGCTAAATAGACCACTACTCCTCTGCACTGACTTTAGCTGCTTGTGAAACCTTGTCAGCAAGTCTGTCTCATAGTTCCCATCCTTGTCTATTGTTCTGGCATGTATGGGTCCATTTGGTGTATCCCCAGCAATGATCCTATCATCTCCAACCTCCTGGACTGTCCATGCACGTCGAAACCAACACCGATCACTGTCCAAGTCTCCATCTTTCAAGCTCAATGGCCACCCCAGTCCACTTAGGTAGATGACAACTTTGACACCAGCATTATACACACCTCCAATTGTGGGCACATCCAGCTTCCACTCCTCCACACGCAGATCCTCCTGTGGCCCTCCTTTCTGCCTCAAACAGAGCACATCCAGCCATGTGTACTCTATTCCCAGATTTAGCATCTCAATCCGGATGAGTTTGAGACTGGCACCCTTTGGGATTGGCACTGGCCACTCCTTCCCATTGATAGGTGTCCACACATCCATGCGATCCTTTTCATCCACCCATGCATGTGAAATTGGCTGCAAGACTCCTGTAAATCCCCATGATTTTAACAATTCATCAGCAATCCAGAAAGGCACTACACGATTGCTGTACAGGTCCCAAACACGTCGAGGTGGCAAATACACTTTAATGATCTGGTTCCCTACCAGTGCTTTTTCTCTCTGCTCCTTGTCCTTTTCTTCACGTCTGCAGAGTTCATTTTGAATGTCACTATTGCCATGTCTATTCCATACCGGGCGAAGGCGGGCATAAGCTGTGCCAAAGTCGTAGTGCTTCTCAATGCACTCATTCAGAAGTGATGAGAGGGGCGGGGTGTCAAGTGTGTGTGATGTCCCAAGCATGTCATTCAGTTGATCTAAGACCCCCTGAATGCCGAGGGTAGCGCAGGGAGTGTCCGCAAGGGAGGATGATATAACGGGACTTCGACTGGTGTACGACCGCTGCTTTGGAACCTTGATAGACGATTCCGCTTGGCCGGTCTCAGTGAACGCGGAAAGGGTGACTTTGGGAAGAGTGATGCCCTGGAAATATATTTAAATTTCTTTTCTGTCTGTGTTGCTAATGACATACCCACGACTCTCTATAACGATGAGAAAAAGACTTCTCGTCATCGATATCATCGGGAGCATCATCAGAATGACTGTTTGACTCTTCATCCGCAGGATCAATCTGAGGACCCGCCGCCGACGATGCGGAGGGTACTTCTGGTCGCACGGTGGCCGATGAATCAGCTGTCCCCTCCAACCGTGACACAGGTTCCCCATCTGTTGAAATTTGCCTCCCGGTCGGGTGTTGCATCTCCTCTGTCGTCTCCGAAGGCGTGATCAAATTGATATTCCCATCTGAAACGGAGGCTACGCTCGGGGGTGAATCCATCGGTCTCTGTCGAGTCCGAGTAGATACGAGGCCCAAGCGTTTCCAAGTCGACTTGATCCGATTCCGAATCCAAAGCACACTTCTTGAGAGCGCTAACGTCGTCAAAGTAAGTACTCGAAACAATTGTAGATTAATTGTACTCACTATTTCCCATTTCAAAGCTTCCAAGATATCGTTCCAGGGAGTGCGAAGAAGAGCTGCTCGAGTCGCCGTAGACAGGTGTCGGAAGGTAAAGTACAAATTGCTGAGACGCACGCATGCAAACAATGCGGCAGAAGACTAGTCCACACGTGATGATCCTTGTTCTATTTATTCTGTCATTCGTGCGTGCGGCATGACGGCATACATTCAAGTCGATATTGACTGAACAAAGATTCCTCCGAGGAACAAGGACCACGGACCACCATCATTACCTTACACTCCAAGTTAATATCACTCTTATAGTAAATATCTATCGCGTCCGAAACACCGGACGCTCTTCGAGATACATCAATAACTCACTTCTGCGTCTCCAAGCTTCATTCTATTATTAGGAAGCACCTGCCTGGTTAAACCCCGTCCTCTCTCCTGCGAATCCACGGTTGTCTGCCCGTCATGTTAGCACACACCTCGTAACATGATTATTGCCTGCTTACCGATGCCCTCGAACAAGCCCACCCTTCCATCTCCCCTCATTGTCCCTCGACATCCAGCGCATAGCATAGCTTGATTCGAGAGAACTGAAAGGCCGTCATTATCGTTAATTCGTTGAGGTCGTCAGAGTCGAGGAATGCCTTACTTGAACGTTGGCCGCGCTTGCATCGCTACAGATCAAAGGAAGGCGGCCGACTGCAAAATGAGCCGGTCAGCATCCAAGCAAGCATGTAGGTAACAAAGCGAGCGCACCTCATCCTAACATCGTTACCCTGCAGTCTACACCTTCGAGCCAAATCTTCAGTCTCAGGTGTCCACTCCTAGGCGCAATGGTGGCCGGATATACCAACTTGAAGGACAGCGGAAGCCTACAGGACGCAATGCCAGTTACTCGATGGAAGAGGAAAGGACTGCACCAAACATACCACGTCAACCATTTCAGATCTATAACCCATTTATTATCGTCGCCTGCCGGTCGAAAAACAGAGAAGACTAAAGATCAATGTCGGCGTGCAAACAGATAATCTCGAGGCGACGCATACCTTCGTACTGGTATTGAGTCTTGAAGAGATGAAACGAAACACCGTTCCACATCAAAGTAAGCAAAGAGGAAGGAAACATGCAGCATACGCATTTGTACCTTCCAAATGGTCGTGGTCCAGGTTCACGCTGGCAGCGTGACAAGCGTCACAGAATCAACGAATCCATCAACGAGATTGGGACGGCATCGTGAGTGACGTCGACTCCGCGGATGCTGCAGTACTTTGCCGTAGCTTCTCCTTATTACACTGATATAAGTACCCCTAGAACGCCGAAGACGTATCTCCACTGCGCTCTCTGTCGAACGTGTCACATCGCAAGTCGCTGCATGCATGTATCACATTCAGTGCGATGTCCCTACTGTTCTAGCCTATTCTGTCCAGGTGCAAGACTGCTCGACGTCCCATCCGATATCCGCAAACCATCTCCGTGAATGTGCCAACCTGCATCCGAGTCGCGAAAACCACCCATCTGGTCTAATAACAGAAGTGTCGCACATCCCTCCCTAGCCAATCAGCGCTACCCCTCCTCTCACCATCTGCACGCACGGGCAACCCTCTACGCGTGCCCGCATGCATTCCTTGCGCGCAGTCGGCATTTACTGCATGAATCGAGTTAGCTTCTTGGCCACTCTTACATCGAAAACCAACCATACCTTTCAATTCATCAGTGCCCTCCCGTATCCACGAGCATATCCCCACCGTCGACGCCATCCGTATTCAAGTCCTAATCTAGGCATTAGTCCTCGATGGCACGAACGAGAGCCGGGATACGTACCAGTGTTGAACGGGATCGTAACAGCGGCAGGGATGGGAACGAACGAGATGTAGTATAGCGTCCACTGAGCGCCCATGATTAAGCTTATAAAGCTTAGGGCAATGAAGTAGCAGCTTGAGGGTCCTGATTGACGCACTAACAAGGAAACGCTTAGCCTGATTCTCGCTGAACCGCATACAGGAACACCAACCTGAGCGAAGCGATCACGATCCCAGTGCCTAACAACGATATCCATATCGTCCCTCGGGAACCACCACTCCAAAAACATGAAAAATCCCATCATTCTGTCCGATAACATAAGCAAAATTGACGGAGCGGGACGACCGAACGAACCTCTTCTTCTTTCCCAGAATTCCGTCTGTCTCGACTTGACGACGGTATCATGCACGACCTCAGTACGCTCCGCGACCTGCGTCCAGTCGTAGAACATCTTGATCCGCTCGTGTGCACGAATGAGATCATGCTTTCCGTCGGAGATGATCTCGATGGCGTCCGATATAGCACGGAATACATCTGCAATAAAAACTGCATCAGAGATGGAGAATGAGACATACCATCTTCCTCAGGCTCCGCAAAGCTTGTCATATTCTCAGGCAGAATCTCCGGCACCCCGCCCACGCGTGTAGACACTGCATACAGCCCTGCGCAAACCAACACGAGGATGGCAATCCTAAAAGATTCTGTGAGGGACGTGTTAAAGGACAGAGCGGACGTCATTGGGTCGGATGGGTCCTAGGAGCTCGATACGATCTTGAAGGTTCTGTTTTTCGCGCATTTGGAGAAGGTCAATGACTGCCGCCGCCTGGGTAGACGATGGATAACGAGGATAGCAGGAGAGTAAGGTACGTACCGACGACGACGAAGCAGACGTTCGGGAAGGCGCTGCAGATACGGGGAGCGGTGGCAACGAGGAGATCGGTGCCTTTGCGGTATGCAAGTCGGGAGAATACGACAATGGTCACTGAGAAGATGTTAGCGGGTCAAGGGTCACTGGTAACCATGTCTTACCAATATCACTAGACTTCGGCGTCCCAGGCTGAAAATGCTCTTGTACCAATGCATTCGGAATAACAGACACATTATCTTGGGCTCTGCTTGATTTGTCAAAGAACTCTCCTCGAGGGATGGTGGTCTCCCTCCTACAGATAGTCAGTACAACAGAGAGATAAAATGTGGATATCCTCACCCAGTATGAGATACACAAATGACTGCGTCGACATTCCTCAGCGTCCCCGCTAATTAGAGAGCTTGTTCGTCAGGATGTTCGCAGCGTCTTCGAAGCCAAACAGACTGTGGTCAGTGAACACCGTCCTGACGCCAAGAAGATGGGAATGCAGAATTCCTTCGTGTCCGAGAGAGGATAGACTGGCATGCGCATGGATGAGGTGAATATGCTCCCTAATGAGAATCGTCCGGAGGTAGGGCAGAAAAGTGAAAAACGTCGCAGAGGAAGCAATTGGTACGAAAGGAAGACAATACATTTTCGGCGAAGGAAGGAGTCAACGAATACCGACGCGATTAGGTGAATGGCTGTGTGTGATAATGATGGCCTAGGATTGTCAGTGAAGAACTGGCAATATTTTCGTAAAACACACCTTGTCACCACGCTTAATCAGGTTCGCGCTCAGCATGTAATTTAAACATGATTCTCTACCCCGCCAACATTTGGATGGAAAAAATCTGTTATCATACTGCGCTTTCGTCAGTAAACAGCTTTACTCGCAAGGGGATTACTGACCAACTGGGATCCCTCCTCCTTGTAGCAGATCATATACGGCTGATACAGGACATTTCGTATGGGCACACCGTGACGTACTTCCTGGTGTAGGTGGAGATATCAGTCGTATTCCGAGTGCAGGCTTTCTCGGTGCAATCAGCTCCGCGATGGATGGGGGGCTTGCGTGTGCCCGCGTACTCCAGAAGGATTATCGACGATTCAAGGAAGTGATTAATAGCGAGGGGACACCACTCCTTAGAGCACACGGCGTCCTTGATAAGAGGGAAAAAGACGACACTGGAAAGGAGTGGTCTGGTTTTTTGGGAACGGCCGACATGCCATGAGTGAAGAGTGCCCTATTGCATGCAATAAGTGTGAAGCATTGTGGAAGCATGGGTAGTGAACGTACACGATATGAAAGATATATTTCCCTTCCTCGACTATTTTTCTGCTACAGTGTCGTCAAAGTCGAGTCGGACGTTACGCACAGGGTATCGGGAGAGCAGATTAAAGCAGATGAAAATCGTCGCTACATCGTCGACCACGGCATTGGAAGTTTGTTCCATAACATCTAGCACATTGTTCTTCATCCGAAGTAGGTAGGTGGTTATTTTCACAGAGGAATCGGACGCTACTGCTACAGCCTGGTGAGCAGAGACTCTTGGTCCCATGAATCAAATACGCACCAGTATCACCACCCTAGACGGAAAGTAGTCTTGATCTTCTGAGTCGGAAACGTCCTCAGTATTGAGCATGTACAGAAGAGAAGCAGCGAGAGCAATACACAGAAGCAGCAGACGTCGTGATGGTTGATGGTCAAGGTCACATTACCCTGTTCCGCTCTTTGCCGCCGACCATCATGATGTCTAAGGCAACATTCTCCTGCTTCATGAACCAACGCCGGTCTCTGACAGTGGCCAGGACAGAGATGACGCCGCCTTCTCTGCAGCAAAATACGTGCCTTTCTAGATTCCAGTGCGAGACGAGACTCACCAAAATCACTGAACTGGCACCAGTAACTGCACTGAGCGATTTCGATGGAATTATTACGGCTGGTGCACGTTCATGCGATGCCTGAGTTGAGGAAAATAATACAGGGAAGGATGGTACGTGTCGTGTTCACTAACCCAGCATCTTGTTCTCACTCTCACCGGCAGAATTTCCATTCTATGTCCTCGGGAAGGGCACTGATTCGACGTTACGTTCCATCAAGCCCGACGCCAATAAGGCCCAATACCTCTGAAGAATCTTCTACAGCAGCAGAGCTGCTTGCCGACTCTATCCTTACGGTAGAACGAGATGGCGACCGACCGGCACAGGAGCTTCCTCGGTGAGTTGGCGAAGAGTGTCGGTCAAATGGGAAATATTCGCGTCAATGTAGGCAAGGCCATACTCGAGGCACAGCCCTGATTATTTCAGGATTTCTGTGGTCTTTTCATCAAGAGGACCGCTATACGCTGGGGGCAATGGGAGAACGTCCTGCTGTTTTGCAGACAAAAGGTTGTTATATCGTGATGTGATTGCTTGCAACATGAATAATAGCTCGATGCCTTCATGCGTAATCTAAGTAATGTCGTTCACTGCCTCGGAGGATCTGTCGCTCATTTAAGTGAGAGTGCAGTACGATGTAAGGAAAGCTGGAAAATACATTGATCGCTCCACGAACACGCCGCGATTAGTGCACTCGGCTGAGGCACTTGATTATCGGTAAATTCCGAACAAGGACTTGGGTTACACTCCGAATTACTATCACTCCTAGAGTGAATATCTATCGTTTCTGAAACACTGGCCGTTCTTCGAGATACATCGATGATCTCGCGTACACGAGCATATGATGCAAATAATGCGATCAGGAAGGAAGGGTAAGTGACGAAGTCTTACTATGAAGTTCGTCGGTGCTAAAATGAAGAATCGTGGCCAAAAGACGTCGATTCACAGAAAGTATTGGCTATATAGCCGGTCCAATATCCTGAGAAGACATGTCAATTCTCACTTCTTCACTCAGAAGCTGCTGAGAGCGAAGAATCGTATTGATACCCTGATATTACAATTTAGTCCTCCCCATCCTATCAACACCAACTTCGACCTCGGTCTACAGCACCGATTTCACTGACTCGCTTCAGCGAACTAGAGACGGTAGAAGCAGACAGATTACGCGTCAAGCTCCTGCGTGGAGGCGAAGGCGTGTCGACAGGCTTCGTTTTCTCCGGTTCTGAATCCCCGCTGTCATCCATCTCGAAGCATGTCGAGGGTTCCGGGAACGTCAGTGCAGCCTCGTGCAAGATTGTATTGGAAATTTCGTCATCAGATGATGGATAGGCTCGAGAGGAGCGATTGATTTGGACAAGACCAAAACTGTCGAAAGGATCCCCGGCTTCTTTTCTAGTCAAGCCCAGAATTCCAGGGCCAGCGCTCGTGGGCAAGGGAAAAGCGGTCGAAGAGGATGAGTAGTCCGCGCTGTCATCGATGGAGGAATCTTGGCTGATGAGCGAGTCATCATAAGAAGAGAAATATTGTGCAAAATCATGGGCAGCGATAGAGATAGACGGAGTCCTCGACATGGCTGAAGGAAAATGGACCTGCGACGACGGAATAGAATCGATGAACTCGAAAGTCACAGTAGACGGTGAGGATGTCTACAAAACAATAAGTCAAGAAAAAGGTAAAGGGCGCTAGTGATGAATTACCTTTTCAAAGTCTCGTCCAAGCACCCGCCGTCTCGGAACGACTCCCGCAAAAGCATCGTAGTGCCACCCTTCGAATTTGGGTGCGTTCATACTGCGTCTCGGCATAGGAGCAAGGTAAGGAGTGACGACAACGGCGAAATAGGATATGAAGATGGTGGTAGCAGTCTAAAAGCTAGCTCGTTAGACACAGGAAGAGAACGGGGGAGCGAAACCGACCATTATTAGCATGGATAAACGTAAAGAAAAACATCCCACGCGATAAATCGTATCTGCGCATTGCGACTATGAGTCTTCTCAGAAGAAGACGTCAGGCGGCGATCAATATTGAGTGCCTAAAACTGTCGGAAGCCAGCGGCTGCTCGCTTGAATATGAAGACCGAGGATGAAGCAAGGAATCTCCTCCTCTCATTACGCCCACGTAGGCTGAATAGTTCCGAGACGCAGAACCTGATGTTTGAGCTGTCGTAGCTCACTTGAAGCAGAGCGCGCGCAGAAGGTCTGCACATGGATGGAAGCAGGAGTAATCGGAAGTGGCGAGGGTGCACAGTACCAGTGCGAGCGTCTACAAGGGACGCATCAAGTCAGCGTGGATGAGAAAAAGGAACGGGTGATGACATACGAAGAAATCAAGGATCTTCAATGCCTCCCTCGTTCGATCGTCTTAGGTCATGTTCCCATATCAAGACCGCGAGATGACGACACTGAGGATGTGTGAATCGGGTGTGGCTTCATGTAAAGTTGGATGGCTGCAAAGGAGGATATGATGAATGATCTCATTCGACCAGATGGAAAGTTCGGGACTGCGGATAGATAGCGGTGGCTGGCGGGAACACCTTCTAGTACTACTAGAATTAAGAAAGCTGTTGACTTGAACGTGACGCAAGACCCGGTTAAGGGGTGGCGGCGACGGCGATGCGAGGATGGTAGAAGGAAATAAAGATGTTAAATGCGGTCACAGAGGTCATGGCGCAGGCGCGGGCCAGGAAGCACCCTCTTGTCCGCCTGCCTGGCTAATCCAGGCCCTCTCTCGTGCGAATCCACGATCGTCTGACCATCATGTTAGCACACGCCTCGTACCAGAATTACCGCTTGCTTACCGGATGTGCTCACACAAGTCCATCCATCCATCTCGTCCGTCATCGCGTCATCCTTCGCTATCCAGCCCGCTTGATTCGAGAGAACTGCCACGTCGTTGATAATTCATCGAGGTTGTCAGAGTCGAGGGATGCATTATTATAACATCGGCCGTGCTTGCATCGCTACAGATCAAAGGAAGCTGGCCTACTGCAAATGAGTCGGTCAGCATTCAAGCAAGCAGGTAGGTAGGTAAAAAAGCGAACGCACTTCATCCTAGCATTGCCATGCCGCCTACGCCTTCGAGCCAAATCTTGAGTCCCCACTCCCAGTCCCAGGTACCAGCTTGAAGGAAAGCGGAAGCCTACACAGGAATGCCAATTACTCGATGGAAGAAAATGAGGCGGTGAAGAACGTACCATTTCAATATATCCCATTCATTGTCGTCGCTCGCCCATCCAGAAACGAAGAAGTCTAAAAATCAATGTCAGTATGTAATCAATCAGATAATCCCGAGGCGATGCCTGCCTTGGTACTTGTATTGGATCTTGACAAGATGAAATAAAACACTGCTTCACGTTAAATTCAACAAACAGAAAACATGCAGAGCATGGATTCATATCTTGAGCGCTAGCATCCAACCAAATAGTCATGGTACAGATTCACGCTGCCAGCGTGACAAGGGTCACAGAATCCACGAATCCAACAATGACCACGAGACTGGGACGCGTCGATGACATCATTGCTTGACATTGGTCTGAGTAGAAGAGAATGTGAGGAGCGTTGCGAAAAAGAGAGAAAAGACGTTTGCATTTCCAACAGCGTCTGTTTGGACCGAGTACTGTGGGTGATGTCAAGTTCACGGTCCGTCTTCTCGTCATTACACAAGACGTATCTCTACTGCAAGTACTGGTGCGATGTCTGTGCTTCCACATGGGTACCTCCCTACTGTTCTAGCCTAATCTGTCCGGCTGCAAGACTGCTCGACGTCCCATCCGATATCAGCAAAGCATCTCCGTGGACGTGCCAACCCGCATCTGAGTCGCGAAAACCGCCCGTCCAGGCTAATAAAATAAGTGTCCCACCATGCCTCCCCTACCAATCTGCGCTACACCGTGCGTGCGGCCCTCCACGCGTGCGCGCATGCATTCCTTGCGCGTAGTCGGCAGTTCCTGCATGAATCGAGTTAGCTTCTCGGCGACTCTTACATCGAAAACCAGCCATACCTTTCTTCATCAGTGCCCTCCCGTATCCACTAGCGTGTTCCCACCGTTGCTGTCCATATTCAAGTCGTAACCTAGGGATTAGTCCTCGATAGCACGAACAAGGGCAAGAATACGTACCAATGTTGAACGGGACGTCAGCAGCGGCGTGTTTGGGAGCGAACGATATGCTGCTAGTAAAGGTTGACCGATCCTCCTATATAGCAGAGCACAGTGAAGGCATACAAGCTTGCAGGGTCATAGCAATGTCGGATTCGGGATGGCTGTCAAGCCCTTTAAAGGGTACACTTGACGCGAGGTAGCATGTGGCTGTACACAACAGCATTTAGTCCACCCATCACGCGCACAGTCAAAGAAAAGGGCATAAGCGTACTGTACGGTCATATCAGATCTTGCTGCCACAATCACTACGGCCGTTTCTACGACGAACTCTTCGTAGCTGATTGTTACCCTTATAACAAGTCAGCATAGTCATCAAAGCAATGAAGCCAGTGCATACCTGAGCACCCATTTCAGCTTGCAGCTTGTTGGAATATGGCAATCCGGCATCATGCCGATCTTGCTTATTAAGGAAGAAGAAGGAAGAAAAGTATAGAAGATTCTAGTAAATAGTCATTTAGTATAAAAGTAGGTACAGTAGTGTACATCCTCATGTGTTTGCAGAGCTCAGCCAAGCACAATACTATTGGCTCAACACCATGCGTGTATATACTGGGAACGAACTGATCCCCCGTTTTACAACACAGCTTGCTAAGCAAATTGCTCCTACTCGAGGTACTGATTCTGACCTCGGCCATGGCCACTCTGCCTAAACCATGGACTTTTCCTGAGTAGCATCCACTACCATGCAAGGCTTGTGCCCATCAAATTCACGAATTCCCTTGTCCGTCCAAAATCTGAACTAGTGATGTCCAGGTCAGGCTTAAAGCCCGCGACCCAGCCTGACCCAGCCTGACCCGACCCTAAAAAGCCCAGCCCTGGTGGAGGGCTTTGGCAGGCTCAGGGCTCGGGCTCAAGCTATGGAAAGCCCGAGCCCTGGTCAGTTGTGGTAGTATCCTAATATCAGCTTTATAGATGGTGAGTATGATTCTTTTGTCATGTCAAAGCCTCAAAATGACAGCTTACAGCAAAAATTAGCATAAGGATGTCACATATACCACATCTCATGCATATAGATGCCAAAAGCCCTGCCAAAAGCCCAAGCCTGACCCGACCCAGGCCCGACCCGGAGTGGGCTTTGGTGGGCTCAGGGCTCGGGCTCACACTTTGTCAAAGCCTGACCCTCCAAAGCCCAGCCCAAGCCCGAAAAACCCGGCCCGACCCGACCCGGACATCACTAATCTGAACAGCCAGGACTTCCCTCGTACGTCACCATACAAGGCGATCATGGAGTTTCTGAGTACCAGAGTGGTCTTGATCATTATGAAAGCTGCCTTGAACACTAGATCACTGACAATAAGGGGAATATTTCACCCCTATGAAGAATGGTATAAGCTGGAGATTCAAATCAATAGAAATTCCCAACACACAGGGTCAACAATTTGCATCCATTGCGACCATCTAACCTTCAGCTTCCTTCCTGGCACCATATTGAACAGCCTATCCTATTTCACAGCGTGAGGGTGTATCTGTGATGTAACTCCAGTCTTCTGCACCTATATTGATGCTTATTAGGCAAATACGAAAATGAGCAGAGCAGTAACAAATGAACCTGTGGCCAGGGCATCAGGATGCTGACTACCTGAGCCAGGAGACATTGCCATTGAATGCCCCTACATCAAAGCACCTGTGTTGAATGTTGACGATCAGTGAAGTGTTGAGTGTGAAGTGGGCATCCCATCTTCCAAGTCCTTCACATGGTAATGGGGGGCTGCTTCACCGTAGCAGGAGATGACTGTTGTGAGGATATTTCAGCTGAATTTTGAGTCTGCCAAGCCATGAGGTGGCGGTATGTGAAAGAGCTGTTGGTAAGAAAAACCCTGGCCTTTGAAAAGTAACATCAGCAAACAAACATGTTGTGCTGGTGGTTGTCAGCTCAGACCACTGATGAGCCTAGACTTCCGTGGCAATGGCAACACCAACTCAAAATGAGATTGGACGAGTTAATGTAGTGGCATGGCAATCAAGGCGATCATGTGTGCGAGTGGTTTGGGGCACCTCCGTGCAGTAGAACAATTCCTCTGTACGCAAGAATACACTGCGACTTTAAGTCTGCAAAGTAGTACTGCTTGGTAGTTGAGTACTAGATGCTATGGCTTCAAGCCGGTAGGGATCTCTCGAAATGAGAGGGTACGAAAACGGGTATGACGTGAATACCACGAATTCGTATGCGAAAACGCGCTGTGAGACTAGAAAACGTCGCTCGACGGTAATCGGAGCAGGGTGAACGATGGAGAATAGACTAAACGGTCTGCAATAGTCTATGGGTGATTGAGGCTATGAGAAAACAGCGTGGGGGACTGCGAGTGGCAAAATAAACATGGAACGAGGTGCTGAGGGTGTACTGGCAAGAGAAAAATGTGGAACTACGAAAACTGGTGGCGATACTGGTCCTATACGATGTGATGGTGCTGAGTCAATGTCGAAACTTGTCTGGTACTGAAACGATCCTATCCTATGTCAAACTAACCTTCAAGTCCACTCGGGGGACTGATACTATACGAAAACTGGCTGAAACTGATCCTAAGTCTGCTCTGAGACTACCCAAGTGGGCAACGAGAACAATGGCGAAAGAGAAATGGTAAAAACTCCAATGGTGTGAAAGTGAAACGATGACGGCCTATAAAAGATAACGGGGACGAGGTATGGCGCGGCGATCACGTATTGGTACAATATGAGCGTGTACCAATAGTGTTAAGCACGAAGAGCGAGTGTGGAATGACTCTTCACAGTTAAGAACCGTGGAATAACTCTGGTGAGCTCAAGAGTTGACGTGCAATCAAGAATATGCTGGTGCAAATGATATATTGCCGTAGAACGGTGAATAAACATTGTTTACTGGCGATAGACTATAGCGTGACGATAATTGACGTAGTCTGGGGTCGACAGGAGGTGAACTTCCAAGCTACGTTTTTCTAACTAGTTTTTATACTGAAAGTACGAAATTATAAATAGAGTATATATGCGAGGCTCGGTAAGATTGTAAGACTTTTAGCTTAGTAAAATCGTCGTCGACGTATGGTTTTTGGACTTCCAAAGTAACAGCAACTTGTCGACATTGCCGTATTTGGACGGAAACCATATGGTTCTATTGAGCGATGCACGGATCATTGGGTGCTGTTTAGCTGCGGATTTCTGGACGATAGCCATGGTGCTGAAGAGTGCGTATGGGTCTATGTTTTCTTGAGGTCTTGGCAGTGTAACAGCCTTAGTAAACACGGTCTGTAGTTGCCGTAGCTGCCATTATCGTAGCTGGGAGGGTACTCGCGTCAATCACATCATTTCATTAAGTGATCAATGGGCGTGTCAACTAGTTGCTTCTGAGTGATGCGACGATCCCGTATTAGGATGATGGTCGATCAACGGTGCCTTGCCGTGATGAAATACGGCAATTATGATGCATAGCAAGATGGGATGGATAACAAAGCGCGCAAGGAGTGATTGCCATAGGGTGAAGGTGGTATTGCCGTGTGTGGAATTATTGGTTTACTGAAAGGCTGTTGAAAGGACGTCAACGTTAGTTAGCAGTGAAAATCCGCGAATTCTGAGCGTACAGAGCCTAGAGGCTCATCACCGCATTCCCAGGGTTCTGCACCAATGTCCCTCACAGAGAGCAAATCCTCCAAAAACTTCCTTCCGACTATGTTGGATTTGAGCATCTGCCAGAAGTTTCTAATTTGATTTCACCAGGAGTTTTCTTTGCCATTGACAATGTACCACATTATGTACAGCGGCACTGAGGAAGGTGTCGAGTGGGTATTGATCCTGTGAGGTCATTGACATGGAGCGTCAATCACAAAGTAGGCTTAGATCACATGTAATGAAAGGGACAGTATGTTATTCCATTTGATCTTGACTGATATATCACTTACTCCTGTCGCTGCATTAGAATCCTTCCCAATTGTTTCCATTGTCGCAGGATATGCAACACTTTGACAACAGGTCCACTGCAAATCAACAGTAAGCTAGCTTCTATTCTGTGAAATGACGACTCGCTCACCATTCAGAGTATTATTCAGAAAATCGAATGGGCCACCAGCACAAGTAGTGAGTATCCTTTTTTTGATTATCATGTTCAGCCGCTATTAACGGGTACCCAAGATATCATGAACAGAATTGCCAGGAACAGGGACCAACCACCATCTCCCAGTGGTAGTCCACTCTAAAATTGGTGTCGGGTTATATTTATATTCTGCGAAGTGGGGATGTACTAACTGTCCATATGGCAGCCATTTTGCATAGCATAGCTGATGAGTATTCGTTCCAGCTAGCAACAGCTGCTGAACTGATCTCGTAGCATAGATATTGTGAACATGAACTGCAACAAATAAGAATCTGATACCCTGAAAGATCCACAGGACCTAAGAACATTGATCTGTAGGTTGACTTGATAGAGTTCTAACAGATTTGACAGTATACCTTGCAGGTTCCTTGCAGAATTCAAAGTCAGCATTCAAATTTGAATCCAGCGATGTGGAAATCGAGATTAGGGCAGTAGTGTTGCGCCGTCTGGGTCAAAGGTACATTGATACTTTGAATACCGGTTTTCTATGATTTAATTGAGGGCTATCCAGGATCCTGGGTGAGAATTTGATGCAGCGGCAGTGTAAGTTCTGACTCTGGTGCATTAGGTTCAATATACCTTCACTTGGCAGTGGACAGGTATTGATTATGGCACAGAATTTGATTAGACAGTGATTTGTACACTGTAGCATAATTAATGGAGCCGGTTTTCTGCGATAGTCAAATAAAAAGGATTAGACTCATTTGTACATATTTGTAAATGGATCCGAACTCACCTTCAGATCTCTACCGAGTTTCATACTGAAATTATGATTAACCGATTCTGGTCTCGCCAAAATCAGTGTAGTTTCTTTGAACTCTGAATGTTATTGTATGTGGAATAGTACACTGCCCCACAAATAGCTAGAACTCACTGGCAGCAGCATGGAAGTACCTTCTTCTCAAACTTGCAGACAAATTCAAGTCCCCTCCACCATGACAATTCCTGACAGGCAAAAGAAGAGCCAAGTCGGACATATTGACCTTTAAATGAAAGGTCTCCACCGCAATAGAGATGATCCAATTTGAGGAGCCAGTTTCTGGCACTGGAATATTGTAGCAGCAACATCAAATGAAGGGACATTGGAAGGATTAGCTGAACTATGAATTCACAGGGTTTACTCACCCAAATGCAAGTGACATCAGCTTATAATTAACAGGTATCACCCTCAAAGACTGGTGTTCTGAATTTATGAACTTTGGGATATGTTCTGGATGTCCTCTGGCAGCCTGGCAGCTACAACTAATGCTAATGTGTCAGTAATGCTTGGCAAGTCGTTGGCAGGAGAATAGCTGGTACCCATGTCATGGAAATAGCCCCATCATCTCCACCTATCCTATATCTTCCACTCTTCTGAAACTTGGAGGATCAGAGTGAAGTGAACTGACATAAGTTGATTATCTTTCCAATACTGTTACTGTACTATTTCAACTGTTAATTCACATAACACATAACAGAGCCTTGTGAAGTGAAGCTCCCAGTATTTTGTAATGCATAACAGGTGCTCCACAGCCGTAGTATGCACTTAAAACAGTAAATTTTCGAGTCCAGCTGGCACCAGAGACCTTAAATATAGTAGCTTTACATTATTTCTCAGTAAATGAACCTCTAGTCATTTGGCCATATAGCATAATGCGTAACACCCCATGAAGCTATGGTCAAAATAGTACAGTACTCCTGAGTTCTGACACATCTCATACCTAGGGATGTATTTCATGTGTGAAATCAAATTCTGATTGACCCTCCTGTAATCCTCTGGATTTCTGATAACCTGAGCGTTTCTGCTTCAATGTTCTGGTGATGAAGTATTATGAAGCATCTTGTGAATTTATCCTTCATTTGGAATAGTTCAAGCACCCAAGATGTGGAAAATCTACTTATTGTATGTGTTTAAATTAATCTCACATAACCTACCACTGATTTCCATCTTTCCAGTCCATTACAAAGCAAGTTTTTGTCTATCACTTTCTTTTGTGGGATGATATTGATGACCCTGAGCATCTTGTGAATTTGAGCAGTGGGTGCCTTTTCTTTTCACTGCTCATTGGTCACACTGAAATCATTATGATCTTCTCTCTTAGTTTGAATCAGTTTGAATTCTTGACTAAACAGAGATATTGTTTCTCTGTGAATTGCAAACTCAAGTGTATTGGGGATGGCATTAGCATGGAAAATTCAATACAGGACCAAATTCCTGAAGATTGCCTAAATACATGCATCTCCATCTAGCATGCAGACTTTGAATCTTGACTGATCCAGTCTCAAAGAATGACCAGAGGAATGGGATGCTGAAGAGAATGTTTGAAATGTTAAATAGAACATTCTGCCATTTGCCTTGCCATACCTTGGATGGTGGAAGCAAAGTGACATCAAATGAAAATGGATCAACAGGGTGAGTGTGAGAATGAGATGTTCAAATCTTTAATTTGAACATGTAGCACTGTCAATTCTTGTGCATATTCTATTTCAGTCTTTAATTTGGTCTTTGACATTTGATCTCTGCAAGAAACTTAGCATATAAAAACTGGAGATGGATGGAGTTGAAGTCCCATCTCCCACTGCTCCATCTCTCTTGTCTTCTATGGTACTTTTCTTTTCTAACTGTCCCCTTGCTCTGTCGATGCCAATTGTTAGGGATATATCCTGTGTTTGTTGATGGGCTCATTGATTTTGCGGGGGATCATCACTTTGATTAAATTCAAGTATGGCATGGATTGTACCTTTTTCACCCTCTTGCAATCTTATGAGATCTCTTATTCCCTTGCAAGATCATGCATGCCCTTGTGGGATCCTGTGAGACTGTGCAAGACCTTGCATTATCATCCAGAGATACCCAGTATATAGTGGCCTGGACTAAGGTAGCAGAGAGGTGAAGGGTAATGTCACCAGGATGGGAGGCCAGAGAGATGGTGACTCTGTTGGAAATCAGGACTATGGGCATAGATGGAGCTTAGGGAGTGAGCATCATGATAGTCAAAAGGTAGGTTGTTAAGGTACAAAGTGTCAAGTAATCTACTAGTAAACAGTCTAAATATAGTAGGTAATTGGGCCACATATATACCAAGTTCAACTTTCGACAGACTCAATGGCTGGAATGCATATATCAGTTGAGGTTGTGCACTGTGGGTTGTAAAAAATGGTAGTTGAGCAGGCAGATGTGGGTTTGGCACAACCTGACAATACCTACACTGACCATTTTTCAGCTCAACATCCTTGGTTAATAATATTTTCATGAGTGTGTGCTCTATTGCCACCTTTGATGTGTCCTGAATATGTTGTATCACCTTAAATATCCTCATTATTACATAATTCTATTGCTATACAGTAGTGACAACACTATTTTCACCTGTCTGACTTTTAAACCTGGTTGTCAACATAAGGAAATCAAGACTGTGACCACTAGTACCTCTGACTGGTAGTAAAATCAAACAAGTACATTGCGAGACTGTAAACATACATTCAAATCCTTTAACCTATTTACTTCTTCCAGGCTATCCATCCTGAACACTGACACTTTCTCAAATTTCTGTCCTGGCAGTTGTCTCCCTACAGCCCAGGCATGGCCTGAAGTACTAGAGAACCATTTTGAAAAATTCCCAAGCAGTGTGTATACATCTTCAGGTATCAGACATTGGTGGGTGACATGAATTTTGAATGTGTGCATAATCCCATCAGTATCTTTGACAGCCAACTCTCCCCATCGCTTATGCCCTTCTGCTGATCTCACATCCAGTCCCTGCACAAGCCCCTTTTCAATGCAACAACCCTCATACCAGTCCTCACCTGTCTCCTTATCATACACAACATCATCAATTGAATTACTATAACGTGGTAGAGGCTCTGTCATGACCTGCTTCCATGTTGGTCTCCATTTCTTGCATCCAAGTCCAGCTTCAGGATACCCAAAGAGGAAATCCACCCGCATCATAGGGGACATTGCATCCACCAGTGCTATCCATGCATCCTCAAGAGACTCACTCTCATGGTAGGCAGGTATTGTCCGGGGCAACAGAGGAAATGCAAGTCCAGCCACTCTGTCCACTGGATTAGTTGACACTCGCTTCTGCATTTCTGTCAGACGGCCAAATATACCTATGCCCCTCCCCACTGACTTTAACTGCTTGTGAAACCTTGTTAGCAAGTCTGTCTCATAGTTCCCATTCTTGTCTATTGTTTTGATGTGCCTAGGTCCATCTGGTGTATCCCCAGCAATGATCCTATCCAATCCAACCTCCTGGACTGTCCATGCACGCCGAAACCAACACCGATCACTGTCCAAGTCACCATCCTTCAAACTCAATGGCAGCCCCAGTCCACTCAGGTAGATCACAACCTTGGCATCATCATACACATATCCAATTGTGGGCACATCCAGCTTCCACTCCTCCACACGCAGATCCTCCTGCAGCCCCCCTTTCTGCCTCAAACAGACCACATCCAGCCATGTGTATTCTACTCCCAGATTTAGCATCTCAATCCGGATGAGTTCAAGACTGGCACCCTTTGGGATTGGCACTGGCCACTCCTTCCTGTTGATAGATGTCCACACATCCACACGATCCTTTTCATCCACCCATGCATGTGAAATTGGCTGTGCCATTAACAATCCATCAGTGATCCATGAAGGCACCACACGATTGCTATACAGGTCCCAAACACGGCGAGGTGGCAAATTCGGGTCAACAATCCAGTTCCCAACCAGTGCCTTTGCTCTCTGCTTCTTGTCCTTTTCTTCATATCTGCTGAGTTCATTTTGGATGTTGCTATTGGCATGTTTGTTCCATACTGATCGAAGGAGGGCATAAGCTGTGCCAAAATCATCATTCTTCTCAATGCACTCATTCAGAAGTGATGAGAGAGACAGGGTGTCAAGGGTGTGTGATGTTCTAAGCATAGCATTCAGTTGATCTAAGATCCCCTCAATGCCGAGGGTAGCGCAGGGAGTGTCTGCAAGGGAGGATGATATAACAGGACTTCGACCGGTGTACGACCGCTGCTTTGGAACCTCAATAGACGATTCCACCTGGCCGGTCTCAGTGAATGCGGAAAGGGTGACTTTGGGAAGAGTGATTCCCTGGAAATACATTTAATTTTCTTTTCTGTCTGTGCTGCTGACTGACATACCCATGACTCTCTATAACGATAACAAAAAGACTTCTTGTCATTGATATCGTCGGAGACAGTATCGGAATCACTGTTTGACTCTTCATCCGCAGGATCAATCTGAGGACCCGCCACCGACAATGCTGAGACTACTTCTGGTCGCACGGTGCCTGATGAATCAGCTGTCGCCTCCAACGAAGCTTCCCCGTCTTTTGAAAAATCACTCCCAGTCCGGGTCTTCTCTACTGTCTCTGAAGGCACAATCAAGTTGGTATTCCCATCTGAAACGGAGGCTACGCTCGGAGGTGAATCCATTGGTCTCTGTAGAGTCGGCGCAAGCGTTTCCAGATCGATTTGATGCGAATCAAAAGCACACTTCCTGTGATTCTTGAGAGCGCTACTAGTAACTTTGTCAAAGCATGTACTCGAAATGATCATAGATTAACTGTACTCACTATTTCCCCTTTCAAAGCTTTCAAGATATCGTTCCGGGGAGTGCAAGGAAGCGTTGCTCAAGTCGTCGTGGATAGGGTCGGAAGGCAAGGCACAAATTCCTGAAACACATGCAAACAATGCGGGTAAGATGGTGTACATGTGGAGATCTTGTTTAATTGATCCAGTCATTCGTCCGTGACGACAGACATCAGTTGCACGCCTGTGAATACGTTAAATTCCTCCCAACGTTAGATCGCTGCATGGCACGGGCACTCGCACGTTGTCTCATACACTCACACCTGCGTCGACAAGCTACATTCTATTATTAGGAGGCACCCTCTTGTCCTTCCTGGCTAATCCATGCCCTCTCTCCCGCGAATCTATGGTGCTGTCCCCGCTATGTTAGCACACGCCTCGTAACAGCATTACCGCCTGCTTACCAATGTGCTCACACAAGTCCATCCATCCATCTCGTACATCGTCCCTCGCTATCCAGCTCGCTTGATTCGAGAGAGCTGCAAGGTCGTCGTTAATTCGTCGAGGTTGTCAGAGTCAGGGCATGCCTCACTTGAACATCGGCCGTGCTCGCATCGCTACAGGTCAGGGGAAGGTGGCCTACTACAAAATGAGCTGGTCAGCATTCACACAGTAGGTAGGTAAAAAGGCGAGCGCACCTTATCCTAGCATTGCTGCCCTACAGTCTATACCTTGGAGCCAAATCTTCAGTCTCAGGTGTCCACTCCTAGGCGCTATGGTGGCCTGATATACCAACTTGAAGGCGGAAGCCTACAGAACACAGCAATGTCAGTTACTCGACGGAAGAGGAAAGGACTGGACCAAACATACCATTTCAAACATTTCAGCTCCATACCCCATTCACTATCGTCGCTCGCCGGTCCAGAATCGGAGAAGACTAAAGATCAATGTCGGTATGCAATCAGATAATGCCGAGGCGATGCATACCTTCGTACTGGTATTGAGTCTTGAGGAGATGAAATGAAACACTGTTCCACATAAAAGTCAGCAAAGAGGAAGGAAACATGCAGCATACGCACTCGTACCTTCCAGATGGTCATGGTACAGGTTCACGCTGGCAGCGTGACAAACGTTACAGAATCAACGAATCCATCGACGACGTCGACTCCGCGGCTGCCGCCGTACTTTGCTGTAGCTTCTCGTCATTTCACTATCGCATCGCAAGTCACTGCATGCATGTATCACATTCAGTGCGACGTCTACGCTTCCGCATAGGTACATCCCTACTGTTCTAGCCTATTCTGCCCGGTTGCAAGATTGCTCGACGTCCCATCCGACATCCGCAAACCATCTCCGTGGACATGCCAACCCGTATCTGAGTCGCGAAAACGACCCATCTAGGCTAATAAAAGAAATGTCCAATCCGCGTTACCCCTCCTCTCACCATCCGCACGCACGTGCGACCCTCCGCGCATGCCCGCAAGTACTCCTTGGGCGTAGTCGGCAGTTACTGCATGAATCGAGTTAACTTCTCAATGACTCGTACATCGAAAATCGGCCATACCTTCGCAATCCACTAGCCGTCGACGCCCTCCGTATTCAGGTCCTGACCTAGGCATTAGTCCTCGATGGCACGAACGAGAGCCAGGATACATACCGATGTTGAGCGGGATGGTAGCAGCAGCAGGGATGAGAGTGAACGAGATGTGGTTCACCACTGGAATTAGATAGGTAAGGAATTAACGTCAATGACCAACACGCGGTTGTACGCAACTCTAGAACTACCTTCATTAGTTTTCCTTGTTCCACAGGCTTTCTTGTCGGCAAGTTTCCTTCCTCGCAAATTTTAATTTGTCGATAATCGCAGATGAAAATGCACCCGACATACAATTAGACCCATATCCACCCTTCACTGCGGTCGACGATACATCGATGAAGACTGGCCACGGATGCTGCATAGAGCTCTGGACCTGTCCAATACCTACAGTCAGCAGTGAAATGAGAATGTTCTAACGAGGGAGCTCACCGATCCCAGGGTGGAGCTGCCCAGCCATGTCCAAAAAAAAGTAGTTACCGTCCAAACTATTGCTCTATCTTGTTGCAAGGCCTGGAAGAAATGCCCTATTCACAAAAATGAGTTAACGGCCAGGAAACAACACTGGAAAACGTCCTCACCTCTCGCAATGTTGGTGGTCCGTGTTCATCTTGCCACCGTGACACATCAACAAGCGCACGGGCCTCAGACTCGACGGCCCGCAGACATCGTCCTGATGGTGCAACACGAGGCAATGTGAGCCTGCAGGACGTATGAGTAAAAGAGACTCTTCCTTGACAGCGAACCTGAGAGAAAGTCAGCGAAGGCTGCATGTCTCGACGAGCATCCACACCTTTCGTTCCAGAAATTCTTCAACTCGCGCTCAGCTCCCCCGGTTCGAGCACATAAGATATTGACACCAGCTTCATCTGGACTCTAGAAGATATTGAAGAGATCTCTGGATGCGCTCCCATTGTGAAGGTCGTCGCCTGGGTGAGATATGGCTATGCGAGTGCTGAGCGTTCATTTTGTGCTGCTGTTCCTTCATCGAGCCTGACGTTTGCGTGCGTGCATGTGGATGGACTAGAGAGAGGATGACTCGATGCCAGGTCGAGTGCAGCCATCGTCGTAGTTGACGGCAAAGAAGACCCTTGTCTATTTTGGTCTGTGCTGCACCCTTCCTCTTCAGCCTCAACTGACAGCTCTCCCACTCGCTACAATGTCGAGGATGCTCCCGCCTCGGTCAGCCTCCGCCAATCCCTCCATGCCGCAACTCCACAGAGTGGGCACTCCTGCAAGAGAGGGTGAGCTTGCAAAACGGAACCAAACAAGTCTACTTACTAATGAATTCCACGTACACCACGGTCAGGTCGTAGCGCTCTTCGTTGTGTCTCGCTGGCTAAAGGTTCGTTAGCTTGAGTATGAGCAACGCTGAATTCACTTACCTATGCCTTATCGCCATGTCCTTACCTAAATTATTGCACCCAGCGAGACCGAACTCGTCGTCGTCTACTTTCCTCGATTGCCAGTTAGCTCTCGAGCGCAATAGGGCAAAGTGTAGTCTCACCTCGATCACTGACGACGCATCTCTGCCAACCTCTTAAGTAACAGCTCATCTGTCTCTCTGTAGCCCCAGTAATCCATAACCGTTGTTGAGATTCTCCTGGTAGTCGAAACGGTCGCAACCTGGCTTTGACTAGATGGCGAAACTGAGCCTGTGATGGCGAGCATCAAGGCGATAACGAAATGGGAGTATGTTCAGTGCTAGCGACAGCAGCTCTGATTAGTGATCGCAATAAGGGCGGAAGAAACCGTACGCACCTAAATAAATAAAAATAGAATCCTCCCGTATCCGTTCCATCCCAACAAATTCTCTACCGTCTAATATCGATACAGCGGCTGTTGCTGGTAATAATGAATAATTTGACAAAGAAATCCTTCAATACGAACATACCTTTTGCATGATAATCCATCCATCCTTGTCACACGCCTTGGCTTGAAACGCAACAGACCTGGAATAGTAATGAATAAATGGCCGTGCCGCCGTTCAACTTGAACCCACTCCATCTAAACTGGGGCGATGTGAAGAAGCCGTCGTCTGCAAGACAATAGGAAAGGTAAGGAAACGTTAAAGTTGATAAGGAAAGGGCTTACCACAGAGCTCGATGTTGGTGGTGGTAAAAGACAGAGTTGCGAGTGTGATGTTAGTCACGATCAAGGAACCGATGGACAAGGCAAGCACGACAACGTCGAAGTCGGGATTAATCACCCAACAGCAAGGATTTAGTGAAGTCACTGACATCACATCACCTGCGGCGACAGCGAAATGGGACGCGAGGATGGTGGAAGGGAAGAAAGATGTTGAACTTCAGCTTGACAGTGACAAGACACGTCTGTCACTCCACGTGATGAGTTACCGCACGCCATATCGAATAGAACACAACCAGATAGCACGCGAGGAATTTTGGACCACAATTGCAGCCCATCGAGGTATATTTCGGGAGCAAGATGTCGCTCTAGCGCAGCTTTGTATGAGTCGGAGAAATTTTCACTAAGGTAATAAGTACTGACGAATACTCTTCAGCGATAGAGAACAGACCAATGGCAATATGTCCCTAGTACTCATTCATAAATAGGAAGAGAACTAACCCCTCTTCTAGTACAGTCCTGGACCGGACCGGATCAACGCATTGAACATGTTACGCGTCGCGATACAACATCTTTTTTATTTACAGAACAGAACATCGATGATCGAAACAACCAAGTCCGACTCAAGTCAGTCACGGTGACGATAATGGTCCTGTTCGTCCCTCCTGCTCTTCCCCGATTTGTGCTTACTATACCCATCGTCATGTTTGTTATTGAAATGAATGCAGACTAGAGTCAGGACGGGCATCAGCGTCGAAGATAAACTGATATAAATCAAACTCACCGTTCTTTGGCATTTCGATCCGAGTCGTCTCCTGAGACGGCACGAGAGACGCACGCGCCATGGCACCGTATAATTGGCGCCAAAGCATTGTGACATCTCCACCCCGAGGAAAACACCTCGAAAACGCGTACAAGTTCCCATCGAGAGCTTTGTCTATACACTCAATACCCTCGCGAGCTACATCGGGCACCCTTCAGGAATAAAGGAAGACAACTGACTAAAAGCTGAACTCACAAAGAATCCCGCTTGTTGAATGCATCTCCCGGAACATGTCAGGAGCAACAGCAGGCGCAATAGGTACACAATCTCTGTAAAGAATCGGTCTATCCGTTACGTCGAATCCCCTCTGATACGGCTGCGTTGTTGGGGCGCTACCAGCGAGGTGCTAGGGGGAGCGTAGAGTACCATCCCTCTGGAGTCCAGCATCATGTCAGTGCTTTGCTCATCGACGGGACTCAAGGCAGAGCCATTGCGAGCGTAGGTTGCTGGGGATCTGGATACACGAGGAAATGCAGGACCAAGACTCTCGGTGGAAGAGCCATGCATCCTATTCCGTTCTAGTGACGAAGTAAGTTCAAGCTCGGTGGGAGTCAAGTCAGAGCCGGGAACATGACGAGCGAATGACATAGGAAGCTGACCGTGACGTTGGAGTCTTCTGACGGATAAAAGGCAAGGGAGATCCCTCCGGCATGTACCGGCCGGTTCGAGCTGTCGAGTGGTAGCGTTCGTCGCTTCCCGAACGCTCAGCATCGGAGACGCGCCGACTCTGGGGACCTTCACGGTGTGAAGGACGGAAGAAATCGGTGGGTTTGTCACTAGCAGTAGAGCGACGAGAACTTTCTGAACCACTATACTGCATAGGAAGTGCTTCGTCACTTCTTTGAGCGTCGTGTGGTTGCAGTGAGGGGGAACAAAACATGATGACTGAGCGATAGTGAAGATCTGATCAGACACAGTCGTATTATATTCTTTTGTGGGGACTGAAAGGAAAATAGTGATGTTGGGACGGGCTACAACAAGGCAGGCCTATGCATGTGAGCAAGTTGGATCAACGATACAAGAACGCGGGGCCCTCGACACTATGGACGACGTCTGAGCGACATTTTGCGATAATCATGCCTTTACAGCATGTATTGGAGGGAAAGACGTCATCGCTATAGTTTGACAGATCGAGCAGTGGGCGATACAACCCATAGAACCTAGCTGCAGAATGAGGCTGGTCAGTTCAGATTTAAATCTCGTGTGAGAAAAGATCACAGAACCTGGGTGCGAGCCTCAATTCCGGTTTCGGCGCCGACGGCGGCACGAGAGAAGGTTGTTGGATGCTGTCGCAGAGGACACGTTGGTCATGGCACGGGCGCGCGCCAGGAAGCATGCGAACGTGCCCTAACGTACAGACTAACTGATGACAGAAAAGTGTTTCGTCCCCATAAACCCGCTGTTCTGCCTACAAAGACGAGCCGTCCCTCCTCCCGCGGACATCGACGACCCCTCCTATGCCGCGTGTCCTTTACAGCCTCCCTCCGAGGTCGACGCACCACCCTGTGACCTCATCGAAACGAATCTGCGCCTATCGTCTCACCGCCGTACCCCACGCCGTTCATCAAAGTCTCGCATTCCGGGGACCTAGCGCAAAGAATCAGTCACCCAGTTAAGATTCACCTAAAGCAAGTGTAACATACCTTGGCTCGTCCTCTCTTCCCTCCGTTGGCGTGTCCGGTGAATAGTGACGGCAGTCCATTATTTTGGCTGTAAGCACGAGATGTTCCTTCCGGGAATCGAGGACAACTGCCTGAATTTGACTGCTGAGTACATCCAATGCAAAATAGATAAAGTAGAAGCATACCTTCACTGCCTATACATCTTGAGTTCGTTCACGTTAACGTCTGCAAAAGGTCCATAAACGGAAAAAATCAAAATGAAAAACTAAGGTGCTTACCTTGGAACCCTGACCGAGGCCCACAGCGCTATTATCCCTAAACGAGTCCGATGTCGAGACGTTGGCCGTGGCGGCGAGTCTCCGCCTGTTGCGCTATGCACTTGAGGGCAGTGTTGAGCCTACAATGGTTATCAGCACGCCTAACTCTCGTACAAGATAAATGAACGTACCTTTCAAATCTCCATATTCTAGTCAACCTCGGCTCCCGGGTGTATTATCCTGGCAGCGCCCTTTGTTGGGCCCAGCACGGTGCCATGAAGGGACGACCAATGTGATAAGGACGTAATTTCGCAGCGAGGTGAAACAAGCCATTTCGTGAAGCGTGGGTCGATGGTAGTGGGGCGAGACGCGGCGGCTATGATATGGCGGAATGCGCTGTCGCACCAGGCGCCGTGCTCTGCATGAGGATGGAACGTATATCTTCCGAAGGCTGGCCATGGGGCGGTGATGTATTGCTGGCGTACGTAGACCAGAACACCACTTGTTGCTCATTGACAGGTGTACTTGTAGGCGGGGAAAGGGCATACGTAAAGGATCCATTGTGACTGAGTCATAAATACCTGGTAGGCCTGTATGATGCTCTGGAGGGCATGCGTGAATGATGCAAAAGGAGCAAAGTCGCCGATGGTAGTTGTGCCACTGTATACGTTGAGACAGGCTTCAAAAATCAAGTAAATACACACTCGTATTGAAGCTGGTACACCTCTTCGCCAAAAGAGCCTGTCTGCATACACTCTTGACCCCGTCCACACCGATAATGATTAATAAGGCCTGGCTTGAGGTCGCACGTTTCTATCGTGCGATCTTCAAAAACGATTTGAGCAGCGTCCGTCGTCTCTCTCACTTCTATCGCCTTCCTCCCCCATTCTACCACGCCATCCGGGTACCCAGGAGCACACTTTTATGTGCCAACACCCTAGGAAGCAGAATCTGATCTTGCACACCTCCAAGTTGATCTACAGTAGTTCCGTTTTGATTTCAGATGACAAAGTAAGGGCATGCATTGCCGTGTGCTCTCTGGTAGAGCACAGAGGACAGTGAGATGGCGTTAAGAGGGCGAAGACCGTTGGAAAACATTCCAATGCCACTAGCGACGAGGGATGTTGCTGTTTTGGGAATCAGGTGGGATTCATGGACGGTAAATATGTGCGCAAGGCGTGATAGGTTGCAAAACCGCCAACAATTATGACGTGGTAGGCGCGATGTCTGCGCTTCCGCATAGGAACCTCCCTACTGCAAGACTGCTCGACGTCCCATCCGACATCCGCAATCCATCTTCGGTGGACGTGCCAACCCGCATCCGAGTCGCACAATTGTCCGGCCTTCCCTCCCCTGCTAATCCGGCTACCCCTCCTCTCACCATCCGCACGCACGGGCGACCCTCCACGCGTGCACGTAAGCATTCCTTGCACGTAGTCGGCAGTTACTGCGCGAATCGAGTTAGCTTCTCGGCGACTCTTAAATCGAAAACCGGCCATACCTTTCTTCATCAGTGCCCTCCCGTATCCACTGGCGTGCTCCCACCATCGACGCCGTCCGTATTCAAATCCTAACCTAGGCATCAATCTCCTTGACAGCACAATGAACGAGAGCCAGGATACGTACTGATGTTGAACGGGATGGTAGCAGCGGCGGGATAGGAATAAAGGGGATATCGCCAGCAAAGGTTGAAGGTTCGAACGTTGAATCCTAGGATTAGATATGTAAGGAATCAACGTTCAACCACCAGCGCAACGTTGCACGCACCTCCAAAACCACCGTTCTTTATTTCCTCTTCCACAAGCTTGCTCGACGGCGACCGGCCTTCCTAGCAAATTCTAATCAGTAGATAGTCGCAGAAGAAAATGCATCCAACACACAATTAGACCCATATCCACTTGACGATACATCGATAAAGACTGGCCACGGACTGCGTAGAGTTCTATACCTGTCCAAGAGTCAGCAGTGAATGAAGATGTTCTAATGAGGGAGCTCACCAAGCTCAGGTTGGAGCCGCCCAGCATATCCGAAAAAAGTAAAGTCACTGTTCAAGCAGTCGCTCTATCTTGCTGCAAGATCTGGAAAAATACTCTATTCACGAAAATGAGTTAACGGCAAGGAAACAA
>FTRY01000096.1:0-23566 GCA_900157415.1 Armillaria cepistipes
TTACCATCTCTCTTTGACTCGGACGGTGGCTGTCGGATATCGGTTTCTGTTGGGACGACAGCGGCGCATAGGGTTTAACAAGAGCGAGAGTGGCGCGATCTGTTCCGTATACGATGCAGGACTGGGTGCATATTGGCGACAGTGGTATCTGTGCGTCACTATAGACAGGAATGGCGAGAGATTCTCCCCGAGTCAACCGGGTGTTTGACACCGTTGCTACTGGTGTTACATGATCTCCCTACGTCGCTGTATCGTTATAGCCGCAATGGTATCTCGTTGGACATGCATTGTCTTCGTGTTGCGCTGAGTTGTCTTTATTCGTGGTTCAAACCAATGGTAGAAGAAAGGCTTGAGTGAGATGGAGAAGGGCTGTGGGTGGGTTGTGAGAGCCTAGGAAAAGATATGACTGCTTTACATGTGGTATGTCCTCCCTACAGACATTGAAGGCCAACCTAACCTTATTTTCCTCAGGATTAGGGTTCAGTAAAGCAACTTTGGCCGGAAGCGCACCTTTCAAAAATCTCCTGGCTTGCGATGGATCATTGCCGCACTGCATTCCTGTCTACGGGAAGTGCTGCTACATGCCCAGTCTCGTAGTCGTATATGAACCTTTCGACAACGTTTACAAATGCTCTCTTATCTACACTGCCAACATGCTATGTACACATCAGAGCATGGGTTACATCTGTTCGAGCAGACGTACTGGCACTGCAAACGTTGTACGGTGGAGACTCAGCATTAATACCTCTATTGTAATCTTGGATAGTATGTGTACGTTGTCTCCACTGAGACACTAATACCCGCCGTACTAAAATTTGATGTAATCCTGCTACATTTACGACCACAGCATCGATGCGTCATTTGCTTTCGACCACGACCACTTCACTCTCTGCCGTCATTATATCTATATCTCGTAATGAACACCGAGGTGAATCCGCACGATGAAAATCCTAAAGTTATACAGACCATCAACATGGAAGTCGTGAAGCCTGTCAGCTCAGCTCAGGCCGGGTAGCATCTATAGACGAATTCATCATCTCTCCAGCACTCTGTGGCGACGCTTTTCACTCGAATCTTGATGGAGAAAGCGATGAGCTGCACCGGTTCTCCGTCGCCCTCTTCACGGCAAGGTCAAATCTCATATTGTCTCGGAGGGGATCCAGAGCGGGACTCGGTGCTGGGGAGGGAGCTCAACATTGGAAAGATTATTTATGTGGTTGACGTTACCGTGCACAAGGTGAGAAAATGTCGGGTTCCTTAGATGGTCATTCAATAACACCTTTTGTTAGAATCGACGACAAGTAATTGGATCATGGGTCCTTCAGAAGTTGTTCGAGTCAGAGGAGAAGTCTTTGGCGTTACATTTCAAAGAGGCTGAGCGTTTCTCTCGAGGTAAACTCGTAACTCATCTTGAATTCGAAAGGAGACCGCATGTAAGTTCAAACAGGGGAAATCGACTCGGAGAACGGACATTAAAGCGATACAAGTACCTGTTTTCTATCAAGTCTGTATATGTAATCAAGAAGTATAATCATATCAAAGTACAATCAAAGACCGAGGGAGCTGTACCCCTACAAGTCCAGCGAGACAAGACCCAGCAGAAAAATACCCTGCTGAAATCCAAGAAATGGCGGAATAGGAATGTCCAGCTGAAGACGTAGAAGAGGTAGTAGATGCAGAAGCTGCCACCAGAAGATACTGTCGCTCCCCCAGAAGTGCTCGTCACCACACGAGTCGTTGTCACAGCAGCAGTCTCCACTGGCCCACTGCTCGAAGAGGTGACATTGCCGGCGATAGCAGTATACGTTCTAAGATATGATATCTCGAAAAACGCGTTGTCGTATCTTGGACTCCCTGGACCCCTGACATAATCTTGCACCTGCAAGGAGATTATTCGCCGGCAAATCTGAGACGAAAGGCTCTCTACGTACGCCAATTTCCGGGGCACTGGGTATTGAATATGCTAGGTACGCCAGCCCTATTTATGAATCTATGAGAAAAATCAACCAGCGATAAAGGTAGTTCTTACCAATCTCCACAAAGTGTAGTTTCGAGAATCAGCCTCTGGGGGCTGAATAGCTTCTGAAGATTGCATCCACTAGACGGAAATGATGCTGATGGTAAGCCCCAATCGATTGTATCCATGTTCGACGTCGACGTGGCCGAAGTGAGGGACTTAGGTATGTTTTGTCTCTTCATATGGAAAAATCAGGCGCCATTTTGTAAGAGAACGCGAGGACACATACCGACCAAAACCAAATGAAAGCTCCAGATACGTCGAATTGTAACGCGAAGGCTCCTCCGCCGTTCTGGGCAAAGCTCTCCCCATAACTGTTCGGTTTAGTCTCAGAGACAGTGCATCCAACACCCCCTCCTCCGTTGCTGCAGTTGCTATTGAATGATTGTCCAGTCTGTCCAGGGTTTGCGGGTTGCACACAGGATGAATCATTGTGGTGCAGTGACATTCGGTTGTTCGTCTGAAGGTTAATACCTTCGATGATGTCGATCTCCCCGAACATAGGCCACTCCGCATCGGTTCCTCCGAAAGTCCAGAACGCGGGCCAAACCTGCTCATGGATATTAGGTCGGAGCGAGTAGGAAAAGACTTCTATAACGTGCCGAACATCCATATGGCATGTGAATGATGTCCATTGTAATGAGGCTTCCCAATGGATAGAGATCCTGAGAAAGCAGCTTGACCTACGCTAGAGCATCAGCCGCGACATATCACATCCCCACCTCATAGGCCTACCGAGTCGCGATAAACGAGTTGAGTAGCAGTGATATCGGTAGAGTTATCTACCCTTAAGATAGCGTTACCAGCGTCGTTGACGTATGCTAGTTTGTTCGCGGACCCAGTAGCCTGGTCGACAAAGGTGACATTCCCTAGACTCAATACGTTAGGTGACTGTGCGGGAAGTAAGAAGGCACTCACCATAAGTAGTATTGTCGTAATTGCCTAGGAAGTCCCACCCATTAAAGAAGCTCTGCCCTGCGTATTCGCGTAACGGAGCATAGAGAGCATGACAGAAGAGAATACGGGAAAACAAAAGAATGAGTGTGGAGGTTTTCATGCTGTCGTAGAGGAAGTGCGGTTAGAGTGTGTCGTTGAGCCTGGTCTCAGGACTTTTGTATCCTTAGGCCTTAAGGCCTTATCCCTGATTGGGGGTGTGAGAGATTTCGCTCGTTTTCAATAGAAATTTCCTGTTCCGGATCTGAAAGATATATTTAACAGACACCCCGGAGCATGCAATGACACGAAGAGGTCCACGTGCAACTTGGAACTGGCCTTATCTCTTCATTAAATCGTTGAAAGCTGGACTCCATAAATCGTCTTCGAATCCGCCGCGAAGAAATATACGAGGTATTAGAGAAATATTGAGCCTCGAGGACGTCGATGGCTATGGGTTCTTTTCACAGCGTCTATCCCATACTATTCTAAGGCGGCCTGGTATGTCCGCACCAACGACATTTGCTGAGTGAATCCGATACGGATGTTCCTAGATCCCTTTTGCACTAGCCTGAGTGACGATTGAAATGCGCAAGACATTTTACATCAGCGATGAGAAATACCGTCATGATGGTCACTTATGTCGATTTGAGAGGCCAAAGCTCGGAACGATGATCATCTGAGCTATTCCGGTTACTTGGCATCTGTTTTGTAAGCGATGGCTGTGCTCAATCCGGTCAACATTGAAAAGGTTTCCCTGCTCGGCCCGTTGACACACGGAAATTCCGTTCGTTTCTTGGCCATCGATGCAACAAAGACGTACGAGTACTCGCGGTCCCCTGAGGTGACTTTGCATGGAATCTTCTTCTGGAACAGGATAGACCAGTTCTCACAGGGATCTCATTCTGAAGATTATGCCATCTCCCATTGATGTTTTAAAGCGATCCGGACGTATCGAATACTTCGCATCATGGTTTTGTGTTTACAGTCCTATGGTGTTTTGCAGTCACCGGTGTTTGTCACCTTAGGGTTTCAACTGCAGTGATAAGCGTTTTAGACGATGAGATCAGATATTACGCCACATTCACCTGTTGTCCATTACAAAGATGGTTCGAAAAAAATTTGTAGGAAACATGTTGTCAATCAACAACCTTTTCTTCTTGCATTATCCTGAAAGTAATATATCAAGGGCAGAGGCCGTCGAAAGTCTAATTTCCACCACCACCACCGCATCCACCACCTCCCCCACATCCACCACCCCCACCGCAGCCTCCTCCTCCTGCGCTACTTCCCCCACCGCATCCACCACCTAGATGAAGAACTGATTAGAGATCACCCAACATTCGGCGACGTTCAAACTTACCACCAGTTCCACAACCACCAACGCCCTTCCAAACGAAAGAAGTAAGTTCAAAAGCAAACCAAGATCACGATAATGGAAAGGACCCACAGCAGTAGCACATCCCCCACACCACCGCCCCCGCCGACTACATGGCCTGTGGTCGCTACACACCCTGTGCCATAACCAAAGTACAACGGCACAGGTACCAAAAAAGCTGCGTCATGACCGACACTCCTGTTTCTGTTCATTCCCTTTCCTTCCTCTCGTTTGATCCTCCTCTCCCGCTTCTCCAACCTTGCTCGCCTCAAGGCGTCGACCTGCCCTTGGTGCATGAATGGGTACACCGCATTATGGTCGCTCGGGTGCGTGGCTGCCAGAAGATCGCTTCGGTCTCGAGGCGGGACGAGGTGTGATGGTGGCCCCGGCTGCTTATGTATCGATACAAGCCTACTTAGTCTTTGCCCTATCGTGTCGCCCGGCAGTGGACACCCACAGTGAGTATATGGGATCCCAAAACGGTCCTGCAAATGGTCGGCAAGACCGAGGAAACAGAGGGGGGTTAAGAACGCACCTGCCACGCCCGACAAGTGATGTCGAAAGCTCTTGACAGCCTGTTTTCAGCGACCTTGTCGTCATGGTCGGCGAACCGACGGACATATTCGAGACAGTCGCGCGAGTACTGCCGAGCCATGAGTTGATGAGTATGCCAGACTAGGTCAATATCCAGTGTCGGGACGAAGAAACCAGCAGGCGACGAAGACATAAGGTCTAGGAATCTGAATTGCCGAGGTCATTTAGGGAAAGGGATAAGAGGACAAGCCCTGCTTACGCGTGATAACGAGCCGTGCAGTGCTTAAGGGCCACTTCATCCTCGGAAGACGAGAAAAAGTCGGGTTCTGTCCAGCCTAACTTATGCATCTTGTCGACAAAGGATCCTTGTCGAAGAACCTTCAAGATATGAGGGTACTGCAGTTATGACGGTCGCGAAGGTACCCACCGCTCCAATGAGATCTAAGGAAAATATCTTATCGTCTTCGTATGCACTCATGATCCGAGACAGCCTACCATGTCGAGATTAGAATTACTAGAGAAATGGTAAATAGAAATGTACAATAGTCCTCCGTACGTTCTCATGCCCCGGCCCATAGCACGTTGAATTCGTTCCATACTATAATCCATTTGTTTCTGTATCTTGACCGCCCATTCCTCTTCAGTTTTCGCATTTCCCTTTCGAAATGCAGGCGGGATTATGTTCAGAATTCCAGCCTTGATCACCTTTGCATGACGCGAATTCTCGATATTGTCAGGGGTGTGAAGTGTTCCGCTAGAGGTCTGAATATCAGTCAATGGAAAAAAGGAGACGACTACCGGAACGCACGCAAGGACATCATTAGTCCCTACCAAGTCCTTCACGAGTTTATGAAAAGCCAATTTTTCCTTCGTAATCATTAACCAACACCCTGTGCATGAGGTCTTGAAGCCTTGCTGGAGATATCCAGTGCCATTGGAATCTGCTAGGCCTAGACTTCTTCAGAGATGGCTGTCAAAACAAGCGGCCATACTCACGAACGTTGACTTTCTTGGGACATTGAGGGCACGCTATTACTCGGTCGGTCAATACTATTGCCGACTCGAAAGGATCGTAGGGAACGTGGGTTTTCTGCAGCCAGGTCTGGACACTGGCCTCTGATGGAGGCGAGTCAATGGTATAGCATATCTGCTCCTATAATGCGCCCGATCAGCTCAAACCCGAGGGAATATACGACATAAGCGCACCAGGTCATAAAGCCAGGCACCCGTACCCGCAAGTATCTTGACGTGCTTGTTTCGTAGGGAGTCTTCGGAATACCGCCTGGTATGCGATCAGCATAACATCACGGAGGCAACCGTGTAAACATACGCAGGATTTAACAGGTAGGCGTGCCACACCTGTACAATTCCGGATTAACGAGGTCTTAGATACCGAGTCGTGCTCACCATGATAACATCAACAGGAGGCAGGCACTGATTAGCAAAATCCATTTCGTCAGCACTTGTCAGCTCTTTGCACCACCTTTCGAACCTAATGAATACGGTCAAGTCTCGAAGGTCTACCAGTTATTATGACGCATACCTCTCAACGGCCAGTCCAACAAACCACGACCACCTGCGTTCCTTGTCTTCGGGAGCATCTCTATATTTAGATCGGTCCAGCCCTTCGACTCGTTCCTTGAGGGAAGCAAAGAGCTTCAAGAGACATAAATGGCCCTTGATCTGAGATATGGTGACCAAGGGTGTCTGAATGGCACGGCGACCAATAAAAAGTGGATAGGGCAGCTCGTATGAAGGTGGTTCGGCGCCAGACTCGGGGACGCCGTCCGGTTGTGCGGAATATGATGGTGGGATGTCCATCGGATTAAGTAGATGGGGGATGGGAGATGATCAAAATGTTTTATAGCGTGTAGCTCCTATTACCGTTTCAGGTTAAGCGCCTCTGGCATCACGAGCGATACAGGATGCTATGCGCCTGCGTCCGAGAATGGCATCGAGCTGTTGACCTGCGGGAACTTGTGGGACTCACTGAAGGTCTCGTGGTCTCTTGGCACTGTTACATTACCGTCAGCACACGTACACTGCGGAGAAGAAAAGTGAACTACCCGCGCAACTGATTCTTGATTAAAACTGGTATTCAGTATTCAAGCCTCAAGGACCGTGTCCTCGTCAGCGCTTGTCTACCCGATACCTTGAAGACGAAACCTAGAACAATGTGAGTGGATATCCCTTAACCAAAACGTAATACCCTTACCAGAGTACTTTCGACATTTCTTCACCGCTTTGTCAAGTATCTCGGAGCACTGTGCATCAGGCCCGTTTAACTCGTTTCACCATGTGTACCGTTGATGTGACAGCCGCTCTGGGCACGAGCTTGGAGGACCCTTGCTTCCAGAATGACACGCTGTATAGGTCCACGCTGAATACCGTCGATTGACCGGCCAGCAGCGTCATTGTAATCGTCTCTTCGCCCGTAGTCCCGACAGCAAAGCATATGTATGTGCAAACACGGTATTATTGTGAGCGTCGTACATTACGGGCCGACCCAATACGACAACGTGAATATATACTGTCCTGAAGTGAATATATGCGCAGTCAGGCAACAAAACAAAAACGGTATAGAGCATGCTCACCAATAGCAGCACTTCCGCGGCCTTTCCCATTCTGAAAACACGTTTTATGGCTACCATTGCACATAACTTGATCATGAAAACGAGGTTTCCGATGTGATAGCGTACTTTGAAGGACTCGGAACCCAGCACAGAAAACTACGGCATCTTCACGCAACTTACTGGCAGAAAAGCCGTGGACAAGGTAGAAGGGGAAATACCACAATGGTGTTCGCTGCATGAACCAGAATTCGAAATTTGCTGAGGATATTTGGTTACGCTTGGCAACACACTTTGTTGACTTCCCTCGGCTACGGCGGACCGTCCCAGAATACTACGTGCTCAGTCTCGGCAGTATTGGTTCGTCAACGAACCGTCACCAGAATACGACGCGGATTCGGCTGGTCACTTGGCCTGTTGAAGCGAGGTCAAAATGATGAGCGGATGCAAGAGGAAGATGTCCCCAGGATTACCGGACGCAGCAAATCCAACGAAGAGGGCAAAGAACCGCTCTGATGAAGAAAGTTTGCATGCCTTTCAGCGTCTTCTTGATTTTTCTGATCTTCTAGATCCAACTTCTATTCGGCAACGTTTCGACGATATCGGCTCAGCGCTACTGCATGATCTTCTTATTGTGGTTCAGACGCGTCTGGGATCAGACAGGGAGCCCGACTTGGTGGAAACCAAACTTCAAATCATGGAGATGGAGTGTTATTTCTGGAATTCGACCTGCCACCGGGACCCATTCACTCACGGAATCCAGGAGCAAAGGTCAGCAGGTCAATGGTAGGAAACCACTATTTTCTATCATTATCTACCTGAGAACTGATATGTCATTGTTCAGGAATTTTCACCGCACCCCTAGACGGTCTGGTGATTCTACTCAAACTCTAATCAGCACCTCTGGATATAGAGGCGGGACACGCAAGGGTTTGGATCTCACAATAAGCGGCGTCACCCCTACCAAATCACCGTACTTTCCTTCAAGTTCGCAGCCTGACGGGAAAGAAGGATACGGCGGCGTGCTTTTACGCACTCTTCGCGACTTGAACTCGGGAAAAATCATCTCAGGTCCATCTCTCCTAGTGGATCATATCCTATTGCGGACGCCTCTTGATCCGTTACCGCCACCACCTCCAAAACTCCCACGGTCCACTAGCACCGCTCGAAGGGTTTTGAGTAGGCGAACGAGGATAGATACGCGTATATACTATCTGTATTCTCATACCAAAATACAAGAACACAAATGTCCGACACCTCGGAACCACCCGATGACATCGAGGACACGAGCTTTACTGTGACCCCATCGTCGAGGGCAACTGAAGCAAAACGGCTGCACATGGAGAAGTTTGAAAAAGCAGCGGAAAGTGTAGTAAAGGACTACGGCAAAACAGTGGAAGTAGAAGGTACGCCCGTCAGTGCCATTTTCGATGTCATGGTCGTGCTACGACACATGATCAAAAACGAGTTGAGACCATCGAAAGCGATGTCGACAAAACAACTCCGCACGGTCACCAACATGGTTGGAATGCTGGAAGCATGGATGGATATGGAAGAATATAAAGCAGTTCAGAATGCGATGGCACTCGCAAACCTGATGAACGATAACTTCAAAATGCTACAGGAGAACTCAAACATCATAAAAACCGCGGCTGATACACAATACACCAACGGCGAAGCCGTCAGCGAACAGCTCCAGGAGCTAAAGCAGAACGTTACAGCTCTGCAATCTATAGTTGAGGACCTACACGTTACCAACATCCAACCCATGCCTATCCCCACTCCCACACACTCTAACGCGATCTCATACGCCGATATAGCTGCCAGACCAAGCCCATTCACTGATCCTCACCATGCTGATGCCATCGCAAAAGCAAAGCTCGCTAATCGACGCGTCATCGTGAAGCCAGTCACAGACAAAGCGAAATCCGAGATGGGAAAGCACAGCGAGAAAGACCTCGTATCAAGCATTAACACAGCCCTATCCATAACGGCGACCAAACTCGGGGAGGTCCTTTACGTTGTACCGGAGGACGTCAAGGTCGTTGGGGTGCGCAAACTCGCAAACGGCGGCATGATCTACATGTTCAATTCAGACGATGCGGCTACATGGCTCCGAGGACCTGGAGCTCTGGAGATCATACAGCAAGCAGCAGGAGATGGAATATCTGTCAGCCTGCAGCTTAACAGTGTCATAGTGCCATTCGCACCAACTACAATCGACATCGAAAACACCGAAACATGGCGCAGTATCGAGGACAGCAGTGGGCTGACAGCAGGGACTATTCGCAATGTGAGGTACCTCAAACCGGTGGAACACCATCACGAGGGCCAACGAGAGGCGCACCTCGTAGTGGGCTTTGACTCACGAGAGCAGGCAAACAAAGCCATTCGTGCGGGAGTCATCATCGAGGGAAAAGAGCTCCAAGCAAGGAAGGAATTACCAGATGCATCTAGGTGCGTAAATTGCTCAGTCCTGCCTCGTGGTCACGACGCAAAGAACTGTCCAAATACCACAAAATGCGGACGATGTGCTGGTGGTCATGCAACCAGAGAATGTACAGTCAATGACCGCAAAAAGTTTCATTGTGTTAACTGCAAGGTCACTGGCCATGGAGCTGTTGACCGGACTTCTTGTCCTTCTTTCCTTAGGGCCTCCGACATTGTACGTAGTCGCCATCCAGAATCAAAATACAAGTACTTCGTAACTGAGGACCCCATGACGTGGATATCCAATGATGTACAAAAACGAGTTGAAACTGCGCGCCCTCACAAGGCAACAGGCAAAAACACGGGGCAATTTAACACCCAAGGTGGCACTGCGGCGCACTCCTTGGGAAGCTTTATGGTCTCGTCCCATCCAACTCGGGATCGGAAAAATGGCGGCAGCACGAAGCAAAATAAGAACAAGATGAACCCCAACACCATACCAGTGGCATCCAGCAAGTACCGTCAACCATCACTAAACCAATTTCTAGCGAGAAGCCAGCGATCAACAAGTAGATCATCTACTGACAGAATCCCGTGGGCAGAGGATGGTGAGATCATCCTAGGGACACAAAGCGACCACACAAGAGCTGAACAATCTACCTCCACTCCGCCCGTTGACCTATGACCGATACAAATAATACTAATTTCACCGACAGAAAACAACTGAAGCTCTATCAACTCAACGTCAACAAGTCACTTATTGCTCAGTCATGTCTCATTCATCAGATCCGACAGGACGACGACATCATAATGATCCAAGAACCATACATTAGCAAGCAAGGGAAATCGAGGGCAACACAAGGATGGCTGACAGTATACCCTACTGGTCATGACCTCGAGCCCTCCGCAACAAGAACGGTAACACTTATCAATCGATCCATTTCAACTAACGCTTGGTCTAGCATACCTCTGGAGACTCAGGATGCAGTAGCAGTCGTCCTGCGAGCCCCAGCGGAATCCATCATCATCGTTAACATCTACAGCGATGGCAGTTCCACGGTAACATGGGATATCATTGATTCCATGCTCCGTAAGTACACATCAGAGCGACGAGATGGACGAGGGCTACCGTACCGATTCATATGCGCTGGAGACTACAATGCACATCACCCATTGTGGGATGAACCCCGAAACTCACATCTATTTACAGAACGAGCCCTACAACGAGCGGGGCACCTGTTACGCTTGGTGGGACAATACCGACTCAAAATGCCGCTACCAGCACACATACCCACACTCCGAGCCTTCTCAACAGGCAACTACACCCGCGTCGATAATATCTTTTGCTCTGATGAATTATTACCGGCGTTCATCAAATGCAACGTGGACCATGCAGCACAACCCCCACGTACAGACCACTTTCCCATTCTTTCTACCATAGACATATCCCCTCCACGCAGCAACTTCGAGCCTCGGCGTAACTTCCGCAAAGTGGACTGGCAAAAATTCTATAACAAACTGCGAGAGAAGCTTGATGCGCTCCCACCTCCATGCGAAATTGAAACCAAGGAACAAGTACACGGAACTCTAGAAGAACTTGATCAGATTGTACAGGATGTTATTGAGCTATATGTCCCATGGACAAAACCGAGCCCATACATCAAGCGCTGGTGGACTGACGAACTGTCAGTTCTACGTAAGCACCTACGCACGGTGCAGAAAAAGGCATACAGGGTCCGGATGTTCAGCGACCACCCAATACATGAGGAGAAGCGACAAATACGGAAGGCATACGCGGAAGCCATGGATGCCACGAAGACCAGATGCTGGATGGAATGGCTAGAGAATGCAGGAGGGAGCAGCATATGGGAAATATGCAGCTTCATATCACAGCCTACATCAGACGGAGGGAGATCCCGGATACCAGATTTGGTCGTCAAGCAAGATACGCAGCCGCTGTGCAGAGTTCAAGAGAACTCGGAGAAGGGTAATGTATTCCGTTCTGCTTTCTTTCCCCCCAAACCAGCTACATCGGCTGTCCCTGCAAATGTATCATACCCGTCGCCTGCATGGGAATTCCGTCTGATAACAGACAAACAGATCGAACGAGCATACAAAAGGATGAAGCCGCTCAAAGCCACCAAACCAGGCACAGTTCCGAACTGTGTTCTGTCCCGATGCGCTGATCTCCTTGCTCCTCGTATAGGCCCAGTCTACCGTGCAACATTCACAATGGAAGAGTACCCAGAGGTGCTAAGCGCAACGAATACTATTATTCTGCGGAAGCCAGGTAAATCAAACTACGAAGATCCCAATGCATACAGACCGATCATTCTGTCCAATGGATGGGGGAGAGGATTCCATGCAACCCTCAACCAAGACCTTGTCGCATGGTGCGAGCACCTAGGGATACTACCAGATCGACACTTTGGAGGACGTCCAGGCCGTTGTACAACAGACTCAGTACACCTAATGGTAGCCTCAATCAAAGATGCCTGGCGTAAAGGTGACGTAGTAACAGTTCTATTTCTTGATGTCAAAGGCGCATTTCCTAGTGTGGACGTGGATATGCTTATCCATGAAATGCTTATGATGGGAATACCGGTCCAATACACGGACTGGCTACGCCGAAGGCTCGAAGGACGAAAAACGGTCCTCACTTTTGATGACTTTAAATCTCTCGTATTCGAAGTTACTAACGGACTGGACCAAGGGGATCCACTCTCACAGATTCTATACATCATCTACAACTCAAGTGTGGCACGACGTCTCAAAAACGGTGAGGAGGGCTTCTTATTCATCGACGATAAGGCCATCCTGGTTCATGGGGAAACCTTTGATGAGACACATCAGAAAATCAAAGATATCATGGAACGGACAGGAGGAATATTGGAATGGGCAAGAGATCACAACTGTGAGTATGGGGTGGAGAAATTTCAGCTGGTGGACTTCACTTCCAAAACACGGGAAGTTCCGCCAAGCCCTAACAACACCACCAAGCGCCGAGAACCAGCCATGGGCAACCCAGTACAAATTGGAGCATATATCATACACCCTAAACCCGCAGCAAAATTCCTGGGTGTGTATATTGATGCTGGACTGCGCTGGAAAGAACAAGGAGCGGCAGCCATAAAGAAAGGTGATGACTGGATAATCCAGTTTCGAAGACTTGCTCGAATAAGCTCGGGCGTCTCTAGGGAGTGTATGCGACTCACTTACATCTCCATCGCGATTCCAAGAATTCTGTATGCAGCTGATGTGTTTTTGAATCCACAGAGACGAATGAAGAGGAAGAGGAAGGACGGTAAAAGCAGTATTCGTACGGTGAACTGCCTGTCCTCGATACAGAGGAAAGCAGCAATACTCATAACCGGAGCATTGCGTACCACAGCAGCAGACGTCTTGGATATCCATGCCAACTTGCTTCCTATGAAGGGACAAGTAGAAGTATACCGGCACCGTGCTTTCGCACGGATGGCATGCTTGCCTCCAGGACATCCACTTTACAAACGGATAAGACGAGTAGCGAACCGATATGTGAAGCGTCACAGATCTCCACTACATGAGCTAGCACGGGACTTCGGAATCCAGCCAGATCAAACGGAAACCATCAAGGCAGTGCGATTCCCACCGCATTGGGAATCAAAAGTGAAGATAGAAGTAGCGGAATCAATGCGGGAGGCCATCGCAATGGACAGGATCGATAACAGCGAAGTAATGGCATATGGAGATGGATCAGGAATTGATGGAGGTATAGGAGCAGCTGCAGTGGTATACCGTGGAGGAAGGAAGATCAAAACACTGCGGTTGAGAGTAGGATCAGCAGAGGAACACGAGGTATATGATGGCGAAGGGGTATCTCTAACGCTCTGCACAGAAGCACTACGAAGCATGACCAATGTCAAGAGTGCTACCTTCAGCATTGATAATGTGGCTGCCATCCAAGCGACTGCACTGGCAAGGCCGACACCCTCACATCACATATTCGACCTCTTCCACAAGCGTATTGACATGGTCCTCCGACAGCATCCAAACATTTCCATCACGGTTCGATGGGTCCCTGGGCATCAGGGCATAGCAGGCAACGAAGCGGCAGACAGCGAAGCGAAGGCAGCAGCCAGAGGCGATGTCAGCGAGCCACGGAATCTCCCGGCACCGCTACGCAAATCCATTCCCCACAATAAAACATCGTTACTCCGGGAGCAATATGCGAAGCAGAAACGAAACGCTGACCGAGCCTGGAGGAAATCACCCCGTTTTTCCAGGTTTCGTACAATTGACTCAGCAACTGCCCAGCAAGCTGCACGCCGGTATAGGAAACTGGCCACTAGTGAACAGCCCGGGTCGGGTCCGGGTCTAAATATTCTGACCCGACCCGAACCCGGAAAAAACCCGTACCCGTCACGCGGGTCACGGGTTGGCTGTGGGTCACACGGGTCACCGGGTTACCCGACCCGGATGAGATTAAATAGATATAGATTTAATTGGTTAACACATTAAATATACATTTTTACGTAGACACTACTTTATGACGCACTTGTATCTCCCGGAAACCAATTTTGGGAGACCCAAGTGCGTCATCGCAGCTCCTCGGGGTCTAAATATTTGCGTCGGCTGATATTTGAACTTCCGCGGACCGTACAAAATAATAGTAGACACACAATATAACACCTGAGCTAACTAACAGTTGAAAATTTATGCATGTATTGGTGATATAGCCGGGTCATCCGGGTGAGCCGGGTATACCCCGGGTCTCAACTTTGTGACCCGAGCCCGACCCGGCAACTACCCGACCCGGCAACCCGGCATGACCCGGGCTACCCGGGCTGTACACTACTGGCCACTTCCTTGCCGCGCAAGATTACCAGTATACTAGTACAGCTCCGTACCGGACATATTGGGCTAAATCACCATCTCTTCAACATCCGCCGCGCCGAATCTCCTGCATGCCCAAAATGCTCACACCCGAATGAATCAGTGCATCACTACCTTATGCGATGTCCTGCATATGAGGATGAACGGAACACCCTGCAGCAATCCCTCGGCATCAGAGGAACTGCAATGTCAATCAAGCACGTACTCTCAAAACGGAAAAACTTACCCCATCTCATCCAGTACCTTAACGACACTCATCGATTCGAAAGCACGTTTGGTACATTCCCGGAAGTAGAGATCGAAGAAGAAGCGGAAGGATAGAAACACACACCAAGAGGAAACGCAAGTGTCGGACAGCAGCAGAAGCATAAAGGGTTGGTCTTCCGCCTCAGGACCGAGCCATTTTGGCAGTAGGGGAGGTGGACGCGAGATATCTCGCAAGGAGCACAAGGATGCTCGATAGTTAAGATACATAAAAGCGTAGATATAACCAAAAGTAGCATACTCAGTAGCATGATCCGACCATACGCTAGCGTGTAGGATAGTACTTACAGTACAAATTGGAACCAAAAAAAAAAAAAAAAATATCCTATTGCTCAGCGGGGCAGAAAGGATCTCAGACCTTGTCCAGGATCACTGGGAAAATGACATTAACGCGTTCAAAAGTCCGCATGTAGGCGGAAGAAAAACACACATGTTCCTTTGTCCAGCTCCAATCCCAAGCCCCACACCCCACATATATAAATCACCTCGCGTCGGTCTCGATCTCTCCCATCCTGGTACCACGGCTTCTCCTACTCACCCTCGAGTGGAATTCATCTCCCAACCTTACCGCTACTTCGTTAACCCCGAGAAATTGACGGCGAATGGACGAGCGCAAACTCTGCTTGGTGTTCTTCCACATAAAGAGCTCTCTGGATTGAAAGACAAGACATTGAGTGCGTATATGGCAGAATATCAGACCGGCTTGGATGGAAAGGCGAAGCTGGAGGAATTCGTGGGTGCACGGGGGAAAAGCATTTCGTCGTCCCCAACAAAGTACATGAAATTGATGGGCTGTATTGAAGCTCTCAAGGCTGTAAAGTGTGAAGCTGATGGGCGAGCGAACGGAGTTGTGGAGGTAAGGAACTACTGAAATCTTGGTAAAAGTATATCACGCTGATACATAACGTACAGGACAAAAAACAAAACAATTGATTAGAAGGAGCCGCCGCGAGGATGTCCTCTAAACTAAGGCCATTCCCTATCTCCATGCGTTAGGTTCACGATTCACTTGCAGTCTAGTCCGAATCGAGAAGATTTCCACCCAATGCCGATGAACGTATCACCCATCCTTCAATCTAGCGGCAGAGTCATAGCGATAAGTGAAGGGTTCCCATGTATACGAATAACACGACATGATACTGTGCCCATCTCTCCGCATCTCCCTCAGACGGTCGAGCTCGCAATCCCCAATCACAAAAGGTCTACGAGTCAGCGGTATACCTCTTTCCTGTGCCAAGATCTTCGTAGATAACCGTGGTAGGCGACAAATCATGTCGACGAATGCATGATCTATCCTCACATTACCAACAGCGTCAACGAAGGGGTCCACAGTCGAGGGAATATCTATGCATAGCTGAAGGCCGTCCAGCTGTGGAATCACTTCAACTGCGGAGGGCACGGTCAACGAATGTTTCACGATTGACATTGGCTCAACAGCATAATCCATCTCCTCTGCTGCCAACGTATTCCATTCCTTAAATGTGTAGTTTGAAATGAGGTCCAGGTCGCGAGAAAAGTGTATTCACATTTGTTCCACAAGGTTGGTCCAGGGATGTAATTCAATGAGTCGTCGAAGTAAAATTCGATAACCACGATGTAATCCAGAGAACAAAGCCCATGCTTCGAATTGCCCGTCAGAGCCGAGAATGCCGCTGACACAATTAAATGTCCGAAAGCATGCCGGAATCCCGGCATTAGTCGATCTTTCCTACAATCTTCGCTTTCTTTGCTCAGATACCACCCAATCTACTTCTACGGCAGCAACGGGCAAAAAATACTGTCTTGCTAAAATACACCACTGCCACACGACGTTGAATCAAAGACTCGACGAATAATGACGGCGACAGGTACTGGTGAGCGATTCTTTCTCGTTTCGGCGCGTTTGCAATCTCTTTCTCATCATTCAAAGGCTATAGGCCAACCTAATCACTCGGCACCATGAAATATTTACAATATTTGACTCGATGCGGGCGGTGATCTTGACTGAGGCAAAAGAATGGGACAGGACTTAGGGGAATCCATGTCAAACATCACGCAGTGCAGCGAGCAGCAAGATGCTTCAGGTCAGTGCATTTTCCTTGAACATGTACCATTTCTCTGACAGGTATTCTAGTACAAGGTGAAGCGCTCGCTGGTGACATCCGAGATGCAATATCGACAATATAACGAAGGAATATGGAAGGGGCGAAGATACGAGCAGGTACGTAACTTGCAAGGCTGTAGTGAAGTCAACGCTCATCTGTCTGTTGACCATGGTAGTATCGCACCCTATCCTACGCTTTTCTCGAAGACTGGCTGCGTTCTCCCTCGGCCGACAGCTCGCTTTTTCTGTCATCTTCCGAAACGATGCTCTCCGCCTGCATCTCCTCAGCAAGTTCTGGCTCTACCACGCCACCCAGTAGCGCTTTATTTTCATCTCCATGCTCAGACACGTCGCTGGGAGCTTGAAACAGGAAGTCGTGATCATCCCCCGCCAATTCCCAGCGTTGTATCCTGGCCTTCAGCTTTTGAAGCCTCAGGACCAACAGTGTGGTAAAGATCAGCAAACCGATGGCGAAAAATACTGCCACGGTAGCAAGACCACGCGCAACGGGGTCGTAGCATTGCACGATGGTTGGGTGTACATTTGCTGCTGGGATTGGATGAGCAGTTGACATCGGTGGTAGGGAGGCGCTTGGCCTAGAAAAAGTAATGGTGGTGGTCACCGCCCATCCGGGCGTACCGGAGGGAATGTACTGAGGGCGTATTGCACTCATGTCGTAATAGAGAAAAGGCTGAAAAGTGAGTAGTTGGTGTTGTTCTGAAGACCTTGGGTTCTGATGGGGGTGATTTTGTAGTTTGATCAAGCCGGTCTGAGATGCCCGTTGTTATAATGTGTGTCATTGCGCACCTGGGTGCCTATTTGGTGCCTAGAATGATATGGGGCCGCTCTTTTCAAAGATACAATTGAGATATCTACCCTCGTTATCGAAGAAAATAGACCGAGGGAGAAATTGCCCTTCGTTAGCATCTATCGGTGGATGTGCGTGATGACGGCCAAGCTTTCTGCTGGGGTCAGTATGTCGTTGCATTGGGATATCAGCTTATGTTTTTTCGGTGGTTTACCGTTCGCGGGATGATTTGTATCATCCCGTGTGACTCTACTTTTCTTATGTCAGGCTAACGAGTACTGGATAGGGTAACATCTTCAGCACCTATTCACCATTTGGTCCTAATGACACAAAATTCGGAATTTACGCGACCCCCATTTCTCCGGATTAGGCCGTCATCATGTTTGCTGGTAGCAGCAGCTATGTGCGGTGAACTACGGAGCGCCGTTTGGCTCATAGCATATGGGGGAAGCAGAAGAGTCCGGACCCTAAGCAAGTAGGGTTAGGGTTATATATCTCACAGCGGTCGTGGTCCTGAAATTGTTAGCATGCCTAAAAAAATGAAACGTGCTCTGCTCTGGTTGCTGGCGAGGCTGCGGTGATTCATCTCGTCCAGCGTGAGGCAGGTGAAGGGACATCGACGATCACCCACACGCGCCGAAAATCCACGCCAATGTCAGTCCTTTGCCCTTTTTCCATTGACTGTAGCTGATACATAGTGCTGTAGGGCATACGGTCGGGTCTTCAGCTAAATGCATATTCTGCCCTACACGGCTAGGTATCACCTTCCATTGTGCGGAGTCTCACGAACCGTGTCTTTCCCCCTCAAATCCACCAGCTTGTGCCTCTGAATTCCCCACAACGATGGCTGTTCAAAAGCGGATCCCTTGATTTTCGAGGAACGGTAGCGTGTAGTGCAATGGGATGGATGTGCGTAGAGCATGCCATAGACGGTGACCGGCGGACCTCGGAATCAATCCTGGCCGTGGAAGCATGTAGTGGATGACGGTCAGTGACGGAGACAGGCGTGTTCGTCGCTCACGCTGTCATCGCAATCAACAACGTGTATACTCGAGCCAAGTCGAAGTTCACCACCACCTCTCTTCGGCTCCTCCGGTGGCTGCCGGGGTATCTTTTTCTGTTTAGGGCGGCAGTGGCATATGCGGTTCGACAAGGGGGAGGATGGCATGATCTGTTCCCGTATACGATGCAGGACTGGGATGCATGATGGCGGTGAACAGTGATAGCCGTGCTTCTACCGGCGACAGGAATAGCGGGAGATTCTCCCCGAATCAACGGAGTGTTGAATACCATTGCTGCTGGTGTTAACATGCATCTCCCTACGTCGCTGTGCCGTTATAGCAGCAATGTTTTCTCGTTGGACATGCATCGTCTTCGTGATGCGGTGAATTCTCTTTATTCGTGGAACGAACAAATGGTAGAAGAAAGGCTTGAGTAATAAGGAGAAGGCACGTGGGGTTGGTTGTGGGTGAGCTGTGAGGGCCTAGGGAAAGTTGTGGCTGCTTTACATGTGGTATGTCCTCCCTCCAGACATCGAATATCAACCTAATATTGCTTATCTCAGGGTTGGAGTTCCGTAAAGCAAAGATCGCCGGAAGCGTACCTTTCAAGAAGCTCCTGGCTGTAAATTTGTGATGGATCATTGTACACATTAGAGCACAGGTTACAATTGTTCGAGCTGCAGACGTACTGGCACTGTCAGCGTTGTACGGTGGAGACTCAGGCATAATGTCCGCTTGCAATCTTGGATAAGATCTGTATGTTACCCCCACTGAGATACTGATACCCGCTGTACTGATTCGTGATGTGATCTTGCTAGGTGATGATTCTCAGACGGTGATGACTAAATTAGGAAATTTCAAATGTCGCGTCACGTCCATCTACGACATCGATGCGTCATTTGCTTTCGACCACGACCACCTCAGTATCTCTGCCCTCTCTACATCATGGTCAATCTCTCTCAGCTCGTGGTGGATATCGAGGTGAATCCACACGATGAAAGTCCTGAAGTTCTACAGACCATCAACATGGAGGTCGTACAGCCTGGCAGCTCGGGCGGTCGGATAGCTTCTCTGGACGGGTTCATCATCTCTCGAGAACGCTGTGGCGACGCTTTTCACTCAATTCTTGATGAAGAAAGTGACGAACTGCACCGGTTCTCTGTCGCCCTCTTCGACAAGTACGGCAAGGTCAAGTCTCATATTGTCTCGGAGGGGTTCCGGAGCGGTACTCGATGCTGGGGAGGGAGCTCAACGTTGGAAGGATTATTTATGTGGTTGACGTTACCGTGCACAAGGTGAGAAATTTCCGGTTCGTTCGATGGATATTCAATAACAACTCTTGTTCAGAATCGACGGCAAGGAATTGGATCGTTCGTCCTTAACTACTTGAGTCCAAGTATATTCAAGCAAACGACATTGTCATATCCTGGCCGGTGTCGAGAGATGCTTCGAATGAAACCTTGGTTGCCTTTTTCCGCAAAGTACGCTTTCAAATATCCTCCCTCGCATAGCATAAATACTGATAATATCGCAGAACGGCTTTCGACGCATTGGTCGTACCAATTTCTTAGGTTACTCTCCCAATCCAAACCACCCTTCTCGTCGTATTCTTCCAGAGAACGACGTCGAATCTTTGGAAGACAGGTTTCCGGATAGTGGCACTCCCACTGTCTCTCCATTGAATTGCTAGCCCGCGGACCCGATGCCATCCACGAGGAACGCCGGAAGAAATATCCTCTCCATTATGCTATCGTCGACCAGAAAATCCCGATATCACTGCGGTCATTCAATCTTTCTACGACAAGGACCATGTAAGTATTCACGTACCGGATGATCGAGGCTTTCTCCCTGTTTTCGTCGCTGCGCGTGCATCAAATATCCACGCGCTCAACAAACTGATCGAGATCGGCGTCGCTGAAGACCTGAACAGTACAGACAATATTGAAGGAGTCACTCCGCTTGATGGCGTCCTGGATAGCATGCAATCGACCCGCGAATTCTGCGAGGCCATGCTGGGCACGTGGCCAGGTAATTCGGAGGCGGACATGAAAATCGTTCGCATACTGAAGACGGCGATGAAGCTCCCCGCAGATGGTGATAATCAGCTTCCGTTTGGCTGTACATGTGGACAGTGTTCTGGAGGTTGGCTCTCCCCGCGCATGCGATTTGCCTTACGAGGTACATTCAAAAGATATTCTCGGTGATCGTCGAGACTGATATTTACCTCTAGTTCAGGCTGCGTTCTACAAGGACACTCTTCCGATGGATCTAGACAGATTCACACGCGGTGAAGCGCTTGATGCCTCAGAGGAAATGATCGATGCGGTACGACGGATTATCTGCCACCAGCGCTTCAAAGAAACATGTTCAAGTCCTTCTATATGGGGTTCACGACTATATTCGAGGTCATCTGTAAGATCATGAAGAACGATACTCAAATTCCGAAGCTCCAGGATATACAAAACGACGCGGTATTTGAATGGGGTACTTCGTTTTACTTTTCCAAGGGCGGGAGAGTGGAGCATGCCCTGGACGCTGTCACGGCTATTGCAAAGGAGCAATCGAGGTTGGGTGACGGGATATTCTATGAGACGTTTGGCGACGACGACGACTTTATTCGGCTTCCCGAGTGCACGAATGACGATGAGTTTGAGATGGTGAGAGTAATGTTGGGATTGAATCCGAGGGAGAGCTGGGGTCCGTACTACTTGTGATGGAATTGATGATTGTGGGTGCCAACGTTTAACGTGTATGATAGTATCGGTTGTAATTGTTAACTGCCAGTCTTCGGTTAACCCACAGGATAGGCGCAAATCTAGGGCAGATATTCAGGTAGTTCTTGATCCAGTCGTGTGAATCACATTGAAAGGCTGCAAGGACATAATGATTCGATCATTCCCCCACCGCGCTTGGCTGAAACAGCCCCTCTTCTTGACTCTTCTTGTACCGCCAGTATTTGTTCTTCAGTGGCCACATCAAATGCAGAAGATCACTGGCGTCATTCACCGAGGGGTGTTTAAACCATACAGCATTGACATAGACGGAGATATCGAAGCAGCTATAGGTTCACGCCGTCGCAGGACAAGTTTCTCTTCCAACGAGAGAATGGTAAAACTGTTTCAAGACTTACCCGTCCCCAACCAGGCCTAACGGTAGGTGGTCGTATCTACTACTTATACTAACTCACAAGCCTTTATGGATAGGGAGCACGACAGCACCCAAAAGATCTTGAAGGACGGCTGCAAGATCTCAAGGTTCGTGTGCAAGAAATGATCACTTTTCAAGAGCACATAATCAGGAGGTATTCGGTGAACCGTTTGCGAAGGTGGACTACCGCCTACTGGGAGGAAGATTGCCGACGTAGGAAGGAAGACTATCGACGCAAAGCGAAGACCGTCGACGCAGAGTGGAAGACCGTCGACGCGGTGAGGAAGACTACCGACGCAATGAACAGGACAGCCAAGATCAAGAAGAGAAGTCTTTGGCGTTACAACTTGGAACGGCGGAGCGTTTTTCTCGAGGCAAGCTCGTAACTCAACTTGTATCCGTCAAGTAGCTATCAACCGCTTCCAGGTATCGCAGACGATTTGTTTAGCACCAATCCTTGGATCGAACATTATATCTCCATCTCTCGCAAGCCATTTCCCATGTATCAGTTCATTTGGGCCGTACGATGACATGCTGTACGTATTGGCTTTACCTTGACTAGTCACTTACACTTATTACTGCTATGTCGAAATCCACAGTGCAGAGCATTCTCGTCGCTTGGTATTACCATCGCGCCATCACCAGTTCACCTTCAAACCCGCCATACCCTACACTCGCACAGCAGCTTCCGCCATTCTTACACCAGAAAAATATTGCAGCCGCAAACGTTCTTGACCGCATATCCGGACTCTTTGACTTGGGACCGTTGACTGGTTTCGTACTGGCTCACATCGAAAAAGTTTCCCTGCTCGTTGACACGTGGATACTTCGTTCGATTGGGCAAGCGAGGCAACCAAATCGGACAAGTACTCATGTTCCCCCGGGCTGACCTTGCATGGGAGATTCTTCTGGAGCAGAATAAACTGAACAGCTCGCACAAGAATATCATTCAGGAGATCATGCCATCTCTCATCGATGTTCTAACGCGATCCGGACGTATCAAATATTTTGCATCATGAGGCTGGATAGTTGTGTTTACAGTCCTAGGGTAGTTCTCAATTAATGGGGTGTCTGACACCTCAAGCTCAAGGGTTTAACTGCAATGATAAGCGATGAGATAGGATATTACGCAAGATTGTTCAGGGCATCGACGACAGGTGGATGATCCTGTTCTTCAGACGTCGACATTCTAAAATAGGCTTAACGATGGGGTTGGAAGAGAAATAAAATCAGATGTTTCACATAGTCACAAGACCAAGATAACAGTATCCAAAATACGTTCGGACCGACTCCTCTGACAGTAGTAGATATTAATGTACAGTAATACAACAAAGATAAATACCAAAAATAAACAACTCTTCATCGAAGATAAAAATGACCAAAAAGGCACACCCAGATAATAGAAAGAAACCCAGAAAAGCGCTACAACAATGATGCCAAACAAATCTTCCACACCCCCGGCTCATCTGTAGCCTCGATGCGACGAACATAGTATATCCCAGCAAGAAGTCAACTCTCCTCACACC